>JAWPHD010006321.1:0-146721 GCA_037043455.1 Cyrtodaria siliqua | reverse complement strand
GAGCAGAGAATCTCTACGGAAAGTCCACACATTAAAAAGTCAAACGCGTGTGCACGTCGGAGGACGGTTCATTTCAAAAATCGTCTTGCCGTTCGTAGACATGTTTTTAATACACTTGCCAATGGTCAGAGAAAACGTAAGCCACGGCTTCATGTTATAGGAGAGCAAATCCCTGAACTTCTGTGATGCAGCACGCTCTCTCAGAAATGAGTCTGCAGTCAATAAACAATTTCATCCCTATGTATTTCATACTTTCAGTGACAGTTGCCTTTAATACTTCAAGAAAGTATGATCTAAGTTATCTCAATAAAATATTGAGAACCTGTCTGTGTTGTCAATCTGTCAGATATGGCGCGGTACTTTGTGTGACGTCACACACCGGAAATCAGCGGAAATAAACCCGAGGCGAATACGGTTATTGTATCGGTCAACAGGTGATTTTTTACCTGGCGATAAAAAGCACGGAAAGCGATATACCACCAAAAAATGAGTTGCAGTGTGTTTATATAGTGTTCAGTAATAAATATAAACAAGAAACACGAGGTATAAAAGGGCTCCTTTAAATAGTTATCAAGGCAAACTCTCTCTTGAAGGAAGCGTAAGCTTTGAAGCTAGACATATAGGTCAAATTTGTTAACTTAAGGATTGAAGCAGACTACATATCATAACAAGTGAACTTTTGCTTTATCTGTGACTGATGAATCATCTGTATGGTTTCTGCTATTGCAGGATCCGCTACGTCCACCTGATGGCCCATTTCCGTATGTACCGCCAGATCAAAGACCAGACTATAGCCTTCATCCGAGGGTTTAAATCTGTTGTAAACTCTGATTGGCTGAGTATGTTTTCTTCCCCCGAGCTACAGATGCTGATATCTGGTGATACGGCTGATATGGATATTTCGGATCTCAGGTAAACAGTTGGTCTACCTTTGGTTGAGTGAGTTTTTTCCCTCCCCCGAGCTACAGATGCTGATATCTGGTGATACGGTTGATCTGGATATTTCGGATCTCAGGTAAACAGTTGGTCTACCTTTGGTTGGGTGAGTTTTTTCCCTCCTCCGAGCTACAGATGCTGATATCTGGTGATACGGTTGATCTGGATATTCAGATTTCCAGGTAAACATTTGGTCTACCTTTGGTTTGGTTAGTTTGTTTTCCTCCCCCAAGCTACGATTTGAGTGACTGAAAAAAACAACATGCAGTGCGGTCTGGTGTATTGGCCTTCAAGCACATAAAAGAACCATAGGAATCTATTTGGCAGGGTTTCCAGGTTCCTACATATCTGCTTGAAATTACCTAAAACAGTCTGTTGATGAGCCATCAAACAATGATTCTTTCACTGAGAAATACTGATCTTTCACCTATAGAAATGTTATAATAGATATTAAATTCATTTTCTCCTTTGGAAAGATTCAGGATATTTTGGTCCAGAAAGACGTTTTAGCCCAATTAGTGCCTTAGCTTTTTTGCTCCATGATTTAATAATAATGTAAATGCAATTATTTTTCAGAAAGCACACCCAGTACTATGGTGGCTACCACAACAATCACAAAGTGATCAACTGGCTCTGGGACATCCTGGAGAAGGACTTCACACTAGAGGACAGAGCAGCCTTTCTCAAGGTTGCATTTTTTAGTTTACTTGCACCTAAGCAGTGCTCCAAAAAAGAAGCTAACTGCGTAATTACGCATATGTTTTCACCAAAATTGCATTTAAAACTAATTCATTGTGTACAAAAACACATTCAAAATTACTGATAAATACTCGGAAACACATTTCTGCGTACTCTCTTCAAGTCTTTGTTTACTTCACACACAAAGACAGAGCAGTAGGTTTACTTATACCTCAGGACTGAATTGTCTTTTTCAATGTTACACGCCCTTGTTACACCTGAAGACTGAATTGTCTTTCTGAAGGTTACAAGTCTGTGTTTACTTACACCTGAGGACTGAATTGTCTTTCTCAAAGTTACAAGTCTGTGTTTACTTGTACCTGTGGACTGAATTTTCTCCCATTTCTGCTCATGTGAGATATGCATTTTCCTCATGTGAGATTATAAGCATCCATCATGAGTATCCATGTGAGATAGGTAAATCTCACCCGAGGGTCAGAATTGTAACCAGGGACGAGGCTCTGCCGAGTTCCTGGTTTCAATTCTGATCCCGAGGGTGAGATTTACCTATCTCACATGGATAAACTCATGGTGGATTCTGTTTCTTGCATATCAATGACATGTTGTGCATCGACATCACCAATAACTACTATTTTAATGTTTTTTTTACACAATGACGTCATGCATCTGTTCACGTTATTGACGTCATTATTGTTGCGCGTGAATTTTATCTCGACCCTAGGGTGAGATGGAAATATCTAGCCCAGGTAAAATGACGGATGTCCTTGTCCGGTATGCAAGAAAAACCCTTTCTTGCATACCAGACAAGGACATTCGTCATTTTCTTTCTTGCACACCGGACAAGGAAATCCGTCATTTTACCGGGGCTAAATATTTCCATCTCACCTCTTTCCTGGTTGCAGTTCTAACTCCTCGGGTGAGATTTCTCTATCTCACATGGATACTCATGATGGATTCTTATAGTCTTTCTCGAGGTCACAAGTTTGTGTTTACTTCACACACAAAGACATCGTTATATGTTTACTTACACTTGAGGACTGAATTGTCTTTCTCGAGGTCACAAGTTTGTGTTTACTTCACACACAGACATAGCTATATGTTTACTTACACCTGAGGACTAAATTGTCTTTCTCGAGGTCACAAGTTTGTGTTTACTTCACACACAAAGACATAGCTATATGTTTACTTACACTTGAGGACTGAATTATCTTTCTCGAGGTCACACATCTTTGTTTACTTTAAACCTAAGAACTGATTGTCTTTCTCAAGGTGACAAGTCTGTGTTTACTACACACAGACAGAGCTATAGGTTTTTCACAATATCAAATTATCAGTTCAACATTTCAGGCAATATACATTATAATAATCAACTGCTTTTATAACTAAATAAAGTTTTAAGCTATAAACATGTTCAATGTTCATTTAACAATAATTTTGATTATTGATGTATATTTACAGTTTGTTACAAGTTGTTCCAAGTCTCCGTTACTTGGTTTCGCGCATCTGGAGCCTCCATTCTCTATACGCTGTGTAGAAGTCAGTGATGATCAGGTACATTGGTTTATCCTTTCTTTATACACTGCGTGGAAGTCAGTGATGATCAGGTACATGGTTTATCCTTTCTCTATACGCTGTGTGGAAGTCAGTGATGATCAGGTACATGGTTTAACTTTTGCTTTGATTTAAATTAGTGTGGATCAAAAAGGAATTCTTTAAAAAATACTTTCAATCACAGTTGTAGACATCTGGCATAAATTTGTCACAGCACCAAGCCTTAATAGTGTTAAAGGTAAGTTGTACAATTGTTGACATTCCACTGGTATGCCATACTCACCGCTCTGTTAAGATGGTGCTGTAGTGTAGCACTTTGGTTTAATAAGCCAGGAATCATGCGTTCTATCCCAGCCATGACCTAATTTGAATTACTGAACAAAATACTTACAAAAAAGTATTTCCCTTCTGACCATCTTTCGGATGAGACTTAAAACTGAGTTCTAGCCCACTAACAATGGCTAGTGCAATACAACACGGGTAAATGAATGCTTATACCCCACTGTGTTAAGTGGTATTCCGAATTTCAGTGAAAGGGCTGTACATGTATATACAGTGGTATTTTAATTTCTCCAATTACATGGTATTCTGTGTTCCACCATCGCACTGTTACATGTTTTCCAGTGGTGTGGGGTGATACCATCAAATCAGGGATAGCAAATATATAACATATATTATGTCTGAATCACACGTGGAATACAGAGGGGAAAAAAAGGAATGTTCCATTGATGAAGTATAATATTGTTAATCACAGAACTGGCAAGGAAAATGATATTTTGGATCATAGTTTTACATGACTTAAACTCTGAAACTACAATAATAGTTCTAATAGTTTGCACGTAGCATAAGCTAATGATCCTCTATCAAGTTTGTTGAAATGGTGTATCCGGGGTCAAGTTTGGCCTAGTGCTGGTGGGAGGGAGCGGGGTCACAGTTTTACAGTTATATGGGAACATCTTTTTAAAATCTTCTTCTCTGAAACTACAATAGCTTAAGTGATAACATTATGCATAATTATGGCGTAAGCTCATGTTCTTTTATCAAGTTTGTTCAAATGGTGACTCTCGGGACAAATTTACCCCTCTCCCCAGGAGTCATAGTTTTACATTGAATTATACTGGAAAATCTTAAAAAAACAACAACATTCTATAGCTGCATCAACTCAGTACAATCATGCACAACTTTAAAACCACCACTCAGTACTGTCAATTATAATTAAATTATTGTTCAGTAATGTCAATTATCATTATACTGTCACTCAGTACTGTTAATTATAATACAATTATCACTATTTACTGTAAGTTATAATTAAATTATCGCTCAGTACTGTCAATTATATTTAAATTACCGCTCTGTACTGTCAATTATATTTTAATTACCGCTCAGTACTGTCAATTATATTTAAATTACCGCTCTGTACTGAGAGTTTACCACCATTTCAGGATACTGGAGATACAGTGGGCAGTGTCCTTAAGGGATTCTTCAACATCAGGAAGCGAGACCCTGTTGGGCGCCTCCCTACATCTTCTACATGTTTTAATCTGCTGAAACTACCCAACTATCAGAAGAAATCGACTTTACGAGATAAGATAAAGTATGCCATTCATTCCAACACTGGGTTTGAACTCTCTTGACCAGTTTTTAGGGCGTGTCAGTGTTAGCAGGTGTATATGACAGGTGTCTGTGTTGACAGGTGTATATGACTGGTGCCTGTGTTGACAGGTGTATATGACTGGTGCCTGTGTTGACAGGTGTATACATCTGGTGCCAGTGTTGACAGGTGTATGTGACTGGCGCCAATGTTGACAGGTGTACATGAATGGTGCCAGTGTTGACAGGTGTATACGACTGGTGCCAGTGTTGACAGGTGTATATGACTGGTGCCAGTGTTGACAAATGTGTATGACTGGTGCCTGTGTTGACAGGTGTATATGACTGGTGCCAGTGTTAACAGGTGTATATGACTGGTGCCTGTGTTGACAGGTGTATATGACTGGTGCCAGTGTTGACAAGTGTATATGACTGGTGCCAGTGTTGACAGCTGTATACGATTGGTGCCAGTATTGACAAGTGTATATGACTGGTGCCTGTGTTGACAGGTGTATACATCTGGTGTCAGTGTTGACAGATGTATGTGACTGGTGCCAATGTTGACAGGTGTACATGAATGGTGCCAGTGTTGACAGGTGTATACGACTGGTGCCAGCGTTGGCATGTGTATATGACTGGTGCCAGTGTTAACAGGTGTATATGACTGGTGCCTGTGTTGACAGGTGTATATGACTGGTGCCAGTGTTGACAAGTGTATATGACTGGTGCCAGTGTTGACAGCTGTATATGAATGGTGCCAGTGTCGACAGGTGTATATGACTAGTGCCAGTGTTGACAGGTGTATATGACTGGTGCCAGTGTTGACAGGTGTATATGACTGGAGTTACCTTTGAAATCCAGAATCTTTACCAGTATATTTATGTAAACACTATTTCATCTTATTTTTTTGTACTAGGCAGCTAGGAACTTTGCTTAGAGGTTAATAAGTGACCAGCTGTATGTGATAGAAACATGAACACGTGACCTTTGTATGCTATAACATGTGACAGATGAACTCATAACCTGTGCATACTATAAACAGGTGACAGATGAACACATGATCTGCATATGAAATAAACATTTGAACTGTATCTGAGATTAACATGTGGCATGAACACGTGACCTGTATATGAAATACACATGTTACAGGTGAACATGGTATTAACATGTGACATGAACACATGACCTGTATATTAGATGAATAATGGTACAGATGAATACCTTAATATGAGATATAAATGGGATAGGTGAACACCTGTGTACATGTATGAGATATAAATGGGACAGGTGAACACCTGTATATGTGTTATGAATAGACAGGTGAACACCTCTATATGAGTTATAAATAGACAGGTGAACACCTGTACATGAGATATAAATGGGACAGGTGAAAACCTGTATATGAGTTATAAATAGACATGTGAACACCTGTATATGAGTTATAAATAGACAGGTGAACACCTGTATATGAGTAGGTGAACACCTCCTGTATATGAGTTATAAATAGACAGGTGAATACATATATATGAGATATAAATGGGACAGGTGAACACCTGTATATGTGGGGTGGGCATATAATTCCTAGGTGGGCATATAATTCCTAGCTTTTTAACACAACAGAATTAAGATCAGTCATCATCGCTGCATTTCATTTAATCTAATCATTCCGTTGTGCTGTAAAGCAGTTTATCAAAACTATGAGATTTTACCGAAATACTAGTCCAGGTGTCATGTTGAAATTAAATGGTATTAAAAATGTGTATAGTTTGAAATGATGGATTATGGGTTAAATTTGCAGGGAAATATCATGATATCTAACTGTAAATGAGTGAAACAATTGAGGTGGAGCTGTTCAATACATAATCGTGGTGATTGAAAATGATTGTCAACAAATGGAGGTGAAATTCCAGTAGAGGTTGTAAAGTGCTTGTGTTAACGAGTGAAACAAATTAGGGCTGAATTTCTCAATAGATAATCATGTTGATAGAAATGTTGATAGATGTGTTTGTTTGTATACATGTGTTTTATGACATTTTCAACACATGTAAGGTTATATATGACGGTCGATTTTTTGTGGTGGAGGCAGACCACCCGCTTTTCCTGGGTAGAACCAGTACTGTACACCTCCCGCCATCCATAAGAATCGACACTAACAAGTAGAGCTCCCAGTGGGATTCGAACCCGCAGCGGTGAGAGGCGAAGGTTTACAAAGCAATGTCGTTAACCATTCGGCCACAGAGATGCTAAATGTTGATTGAATATAGGTGGAGTTTGTCAATATGTAGTCATGTTGAAGGAAACAAATTAAGTGGAATTTCTCAATACATTATCATGTTGTAAATGAGTGAAACAGATTGAGGTGCAATTTCTCAAAACATATTCATGTTGATTGAATGAGGGAAACAATTAAGGTTGAATTTCTCAATATGTAATCATCTTGTTTTAAATGAGTGAAACACATCGAGGCTGTGTTTCTCAATAACAGTCATGGTGTAAAGTGTTTAAGTGTTAACCAGTGAAACAAATGGAGGCTGAATTCCTCAGTACATAATCGTGTTGATAAGTAGCATTGTCTGTGATATCTACATTATATTCATTGATAAGTTTGTAAATAGTCATCATTTGTTTGTCAATTTACACTTCAGTCATTTGTGTCAATTAGACATGTACGTTGTTTATAGTCGTGTTAATAATATTTTGTAAATAATGTGTCCGTGCCAGCTATTAAAAATAAACTGAAATTATGTGTTTGTTTTGGTTATGTACTAGATACCGGCAGTATAGAAAATAGAATTTGACATCGACAGGAAAGATAAAAAATGAGTAATCCAAATGTTGATCACATCCCACCGAAGTGTGTTGTACTAAATCTATACATTTCATTATACCCCCGCTTTCACAAAGTGAAGTGGGGGCTATATAAGAATCACGTTGTCCGTAACGTCCCGTTGCGTCACGTCCTGCAACACATTTTTGTCCCGTCCCTTTGCGTCCGCAACACATTTTTATTACTTGCATTCCTCAAAAAGTTTTGAATGAATTGTTCCCAAACTTCATACACACATAACAACTGATGACCTTATGACCCTCTACGTCACCCATTGTTGATTGCCTAATTCATTACAGAGTTGTGATTTGACTTAGAATTTAAGCGAGGATATTCATCACCTTCAGTGGTAGTTCTAGTTGTGCATCCTACGATTCCTGAATTGTTCATGCAGATGTGCACTTTTGAACTGGAAAAGGGGTGAGCTGATCAGTTTTGCTTTATCAGAAGAGAGACTTTGTGTTACCGGGCTAGTAAGAAGGTGGACTACCTTGGTGTTTATTGCAGGCGGTGTAATGTGATGTCGTAAAGTTTCATGAACAAAAACAAATATGGCGACTCGGATGTCGAGCAGAATATTGTTTATAGAAATAGAACTAGTACAGAGAGCATGGATAATACACATGAAAGCATGGAAAATATACATGATATTAATGCCTTGTCCTGTTGTTTATTCGCTTTAGCATGAAAACACAGAATATCTCGGCAGATCCTTGCCATCATTGCTTTCTAAGACTTGCTAGTGAAAGGCAATGACATTGTCTAGTATATATCGTACATCACCATCAATCAATACTGAAAAGATTATCCCTTGGAAGCAACAAACATAAGCGAGAGAGAAAAGTAGCAGACACGGTTTATTGAGTCTGTTCATGAGGGGTAATTATAAGATGCAACTCCTCTCACGCCTCCTAGCACCGGCTTAAGCGATATTTTATTTTAAAGCAACACATAATGGGATTGATGATCCCAAAGGATCAGTAAATAATAAGTTAACCAAATCAAATCAATAGTTGTATGGAAGGGTGATGAAAATGAGGTCGACTTGCTTGTAAATAAACAAAGTTACCATGGATATAAAATTAATGAATATGAATGGAAACAAAGTCGGATAAATTCTGATTGTTACCGGTATTAAATGCAATACAACTTGCTTGTATATGGACGACGGCACTGACGGACAAAGAGCAACCACTCTCTATAATGACGAATAAAGAGTGTGCACTCTCTACAGTGACGAACAAAGAGTAAGCACTACATGCAACTCTGGTGCACTCGTGTACTTTGATGAAACGGCATGCTTTAATGAAAAGTAAATGATTGTTCATAAACTAAATAACAATTATGGTTAAAAAACAGCTCATTTATTCAACTTACCCCAATATAAAAAGTATCCGAAATAGCATTATCCGATTTGAGTTAACTTATAAAGTGCCTTGATGAAAACGATAGTAAATATTCAGCTGAATATTACATTGTAAATGACATGTTTGATGATATAGTCTTAGTTTCATTTCAGCGTTTAGTTTTCGCAAGATTAGGTAGATGTAATCTTGTGGAACGGTTATTTGTTGACTATTTTTCCCCAGCGGTAATATTGTATGAATCACAGACCTAATATGTCTGTGTATGAATAAAAGAAATTGCATATTTTTAGCTGGCTATATTGGCTTAATATCGATGGAAGCTGGGATGAATTTAAAAACCACTAATATCAGATAATAAACACCAGAATTTTGGTCCTTGATTTAATAATGCTATATTTTGCTGCATTATTAACACTTAGCACCTTCATTTTACCAATAATGGTCAAAGTCAAATCAGTTTCATCTCATCTTTTCCAAAGTTGTGTTTAGAATGTTAATGTCAAAGCAATAAAAGCGTGGACAAGTTCGAAGACCATAGCATATCTGACTTCCCACCCCCATCCCCACTCAACTATTGCTTCGGCACACAAACATTGTAAAATACCTTTTTATCAAGCAGGAATATATATCATGTTTACAAACATTCCTTGTTTATTATGCTCCCCGAAATCTTCGGGGGAGCATACATTTGCCATCATGTCCGTAAATATGTCCATATGTCCATCCATCCACTTTCTTGTCCGCTCAACTCCATAGTTTTTCATCCGATTTTCATGGAACTTTATAAGGATGATGTCTAGTAGGCATATTATTGTGATGTTCCGGTAGAATAATTTTTGGCAGAGTTACGGGACTTTAAAGGTTTTTGCATCTAAAACCTAGTAGGGCATAATTATTGTCAAGATGTTCCGGTTGAATGAGTTTTGGCAGAGATACGGGACTTTGAAGTTTTTCGAATGTAAAGCTTGTCCACTCAACTCCTAAGTTTTTCATCCTATTTCCATGAATAGGCATATTATCAGGACGTTCCCATTAACTGATTTTTACCAGAGTTGTGGACTGTGAATGAAGTTTTTCAAAAGCTTATCCGCTCAACTCCTACATGTTTTGCCTGATTTCAGATGCTTTATAGGAAGTTTGTTCGTGTGTATGATGCTTTTCGTCATTTTCAACACATGCTAGGTTATATGACTGTCGGTTTTTTGTGGTGAAGGCAGACCACCCACTTTTCCTGGGTAGAACCAGTACTGTACACCTCCCGCTATCCGTAAGAATCGACACTTCCTCACTTACAAGTCGAGCTCCCATTGGGATTGGAACCAGCAGCGGTGAGAGGCAAAGGTTTAGAACGCAACGTTGTTAACCATTCGGCCACGGAGACGCTATATTCTATAGGAAGTATCACTATGATGTCTTGTAGCGCATATTGTCAGGGTGTTCTACTTGAATGATTTTTGGCAGAGTTAGGGGACTTTGAAGTTTTTCAGATGTAAAGCATTTCCGCTCAACTCCTACATTTTCCATCTGATTTTCATGAAACTGCGGAAGTATCAGTATGATGTCTAGTAGCACATATTGTCAGGACGTTCTGGTTGATTGGGAACCTGGGGTTGTGCGATAGAATCCCACAAATGAACTTACATTTAACATTAAATTGCTTGAACTGTCATGGCCTCTTTAGAAAGTAGAGCAATACAGGCCCATGAAATACAGGCCCACATGGCCCATGAAATCTTGTATCAAGTTTCCACTCTTCTCCCTATCAGATTGTCAAAAACATGTGTCATGGTCGAAATGCACTGGTCTCAGCAGCTTTTGTTTTTGTCTCGCCTTTTTGGTTGTGTCAATTTCTTGCAAGCCAAGGACTATTTAAACGTTGGTTATTGTTGTAGCTCTGGTATTACTACTCTGTGTGAGGGCTATTCTACATGCATGGGACACCACCAGAAAGACAGTGTTTTGAAATTGAACACTCACCCATAGATGCAAAATTAAACTTAAAGAACACAATTTCAGGAAAAATAGATTTCACGCATCTAGATTAATTTGATTAAATTGTCTTGTCTGGGTCCCTAGAAAAACTTGGTTAGTTTGTTACTGTTCATTTCACAGGAGCTGTATGCCCTAGACACGTCAAACGTGCGTTAGAGTGGCATCTTGGGATTGGGATTCAAGCTAATACAGGTGTAAATCGAGATATATAATTGTGACTTGATTTAACCCTTAACGCGCTAAGCACGATTATAATAGCATTTGCGTCCAAAGTAAACCCAGATCAGGCTGATACTCGCAGGCTGATAAGGGTTTACAATGTCCGCTGCTGATCAATCATTTTCCACAAAACACCCCTTTGTCACATAATGGAATTGTCTTAATTCAAAGAAAGAACAGTCTATTATATGTATGTAGTGGGTTAAGGGTTAATTCATTTAGGTAATAAGGTCAGCTTGGAATGTTTAGCATTTAGTTTTTGTTTCCCTCAAATGTTGGTGATGTAACTCAGCACTCATTTAGATATCTTTCATTTGTGTGAAAGTTCAGTGTAGTCCAGACCACAGATCTAATAACAAATAGATTGAAAACTGTGAAATGTGTCTAAATTTCAGATGGCACAGTGCGGAAATTGCACAAAATATACCCGACTTTAAACTCACATATCATAAAGAGTTTTATTCAAATAAGTTTCATTTATGTCAAAACCCATCACACAATTATTTCTCTTTCTAATGTTGGAATTTCACGACATCAGTTGCTTGGATTTTAAGGGAAAAGACAAAAATGTTGATATTATTAACTTTTAACAGCTTTTTATACAATTTCTTATTTTGAAAATAAAAATATATTAGTATAATCCAGTCTTCTATTCCTTATGAATCTTTTGAATTTATTCTCATCAAAATCAATGAATGTTTTAGAGAGGAGTTAGAAGGAAAAGTTAAGGTGCCATGTGATATTTTGGCTTCTTCATTATTTCAGATAGGAAGTTTCCAATCCGTTTGTTATTGGGTCTGTCTCCAGACATGTAATTCAATGGAATTTTTGTTTAATAAAAATCTTTACTCAACTGTGACATGATTCATCAGGGCTTTATATGAAGCCCTGGTTTCATGTAATATTAAGATTGAAAATCAAGAAATATTATGTACATAAACTTTATTAAATACACTTTGTTGATTGTAATTTAAATTCTGAATATTAAAATTAGAAAATACTTCATTTACATAGTTAAATCAGTCCTATAAGCAATGTATTTACAAAATGCTGATTGAAGACAAAACTTCAGCTAAAACAAGTCTATATAGTGTACTTGTAAAAGACTTAACGTGTACAATGCCAAATTAAATATATAATCAAAAACAATATTGAATATATATTCGGAGTAAATCTAGGGTTACAGTTTCAATTTGCTAACAAAAATCATCATTAAATTTCATCATTTTTTAAGATCAGCATAAACCCTAATTTGTTTCTACTGTTACTACCTTCTCTGTGTTTAATGTTATTTAAGCATTTGCCACTATTAGTGAAGTTCTTATAGCCCTTGGAGTTATTTAAGTTCAAACACGCGCATAGTATCATTGTAACCTGCTATGTAGAGTTTATCTTCCTGGTCGCTGTATGATATGGACCCTGGATAAACCACTCCATCTGCCTGTGTCAGTAGTAGTCTCAGTCTCTCACAGTTCCCTGTGATCTGGTGCACATTCTGGGAGACATGCCCACATAGGTAAACAGTTCCATCACTATCTACACATACTCCTACTGGATCCTTCAGGTCCTTGTTCTTATATACGGCCCGGACCACACCCTCCATGGTCATGCTGGTCAGGGAATGGTTATCCCAATCAGAAACATACAGGATTGTTCTGTCAGGACTGATAGCTAAGTAATGTGGAGCAATAAAAAGCTGATCTCCATTCATATCTGTAGATATAACAGTTAACACAGTTCCATTCATTTCCATGATTTCAACTTTTGAAGGAATTGTGAATGTCACTGCAAGTCTCCCATCATAGCATACTATACCCCTGCATGCTCCATCTACCTTCATCGCATGACCTATTGACAGATTACTGTCAGAAACCAACAGAAACTGGATAAATTCCTTCTCATGGACAGTTACTGCAACTTCATCTGTTTTGGTCTCTGTTATATCCCACAGGTCAGCTGTCATTTTAAGCTGAGACAATATCTTATTTTGCCTTATGTCTAGGAGTTTAACAGAGTCATTGTTAGGATCTATAATGATGAGTCGTCCATCTGTCAGGAATGATGAACCAGTGATCCAGCAGTCGCGTTGATCAGAAGATGATTTTACACTGATGTCTTGTATACGGGTGGGTTTGAGGTCTTCAGGGGCCTTTAGTTGTCCCAATTTGTTGATGCTTCTTAGTAGACCTTGTATCAGCGGGTCAGGCATGAACTTGTACCGTCCAGTTTGATTCTCATTTTCAACTTTGACTAGGATGTCTTCCAGTACCTTCATGTTTTTTTCTGCTTTCTTTATCTTGATATATAGTTGTGTGTTTTGTTGAGATGTCCTCAATATTTCCATCTCAGAGGTCAGTGCTTGAATCTCTTGCATGGCCATTTTGCATGTTGAAGAAATATTGTTCATCTTTTCAATATAACTATCTTGAATGCATTTGGCTTCTTTCTTCACATCATTCTCTAGTTTGTCTAACACTCTGTTTACTTCATTTCTGAGTGTTCCTATGTCTTCTATTGCCCTAGTGTAACACAAATTAGATCGGGAAATATTTTGTCCTGTTTTGCATTTATTGTCATCAAATTGTTTCTTCATTGCCTCGAGTTTCGAAATCATGTCCTTGTATTCAGCCTTGTCTTCAATCCCTTCAGCAATGTCTTCAATATAGCTGACGTCATCACAACCACGGTGGCCGGTGGTCATGCACACACTGCAGCCAAGTTGATCGTGTGATGGGCAGATATACTTGACAGATTTACCTTTATGTTGAGGACATTTCTCAGTGCACAAGTCCTTAGGTTTGGCTGATGTTTTTTTACTTGGCATTTCACATTTATCCAGTAGAGAATGGTTTCTAGATGGCATGGGTCGACAATGACACTTATAACACGCCTCACATAAATAATGATGACAGTCGACACAGAATCCTGCAGCAGGTAACTCATGTCCGTCCATTCCACACGGGTCACATGACAACTCGGAGTCCTCCTGAGATGCTTCAGGTACAGAGGCACTCATTTTATCCATCTTTCTTCCTGAAACTTCCATGTTTACACTGATTGTATCATATCTTTGTAACTATTACCGTGGTTTCATTCTTGTACGTCCATGTTTACATTACTTTAATCATATCTTTATAGGTCATTTATTTGGCTTTCATTCTGTCCATGTTAACCTAATGGTATAGTACATTTTTCTTTAACTTCCATTTTTATTTTCAAACTTTTTTAACCAGTCACATTCTTAAATCAACATCATAAAAGTCGACGCTCATTTAAAACGTTTATTTTTTTCCAACTCCTCTTAATGTCCAAACTTGTATATACATATAACCAGGTGATATCTTTCTTACTTGGTTCCCTTCCTCGTAAAATATTCAGTCCTGGCAAATGGGCTAAAGCCAAGTTCAATATTGGGAACATTAATACCTTTACACCATAATAAATATAATTCGTGCACTATAATCACCAGTTAGTAATATGCAAACACAATTCACTTTATACTATTCTTATAATTAATATTATTGATTGAACATATGCAAGTTACGTGAAAAACTAACAGGACGCCCGAAAAAATGCTTTAAGACATTATAAGATTGACAGCAGTTTTTACAAAAATGAGTGAAAGAGTATGAGAGTATTTATGGAATACATGTATTGATTTTGTAAAATCTTGTATAACTCTCATATTAGCATATTATTATCCATGTTGTTAATAGCCAAATAAATGGGCCTTGTAGAAGGGCTGAACAAAAAACACAACAACAACAACAACAAAAAACTACAACAGGACGCCCGAGTTTTTAAAGCAAACAAGATTGCCGTTTGTCCCTTTAAAGAAACCATTTGAGATATTCAGTACATATTAATTTTGTTGTGAAAATATGTCTAGTATCAAAATACAGGCCAAGTTGGGGTATGCTCTTATTCTAGAAAGTATTGGCAGAGTTATGGGCCTTTTATACTTTCACTACCGGTATATGACAATATTATAAGGTAAATAGTTTCTACTCATTTTAAAGAACGTTGATTATGGTTTGTTTTGAACAAATAATGGCAGGATTATGGCCCTTTGAACTTCCACTGTATAACAAATAGATAATGGTTTCCAGTTATTGTACTGAAAACCATTTCAGGTATTCAGTCAGTATTTGCTGTGAATCTGTTTGGTATCAAACTACATCTCGCATTTGATTCTGATTAATTTCATAAACCACGTAGCCAATATTGACCAAACTTCACATGAATGATCCGGAGGTCAGTGTCCTATAACTTTGAGAAAATTAGTTATTTTCACATCCAAGATGGCCACCGTTCTCCACAACCGCTGAACACATTTTGAAAGTTGTTTTTCACCTAGACTTTCAATGTGGTACAAATCGAGGTACTACAACTGAGAAAGTTCTGGGCCCATTCTTTATATTTCTATTCATTGGCAATAGAGATAAGACCTGACATGTTTATTCCTGTTGGCACCATTTGATATTTTTATGTTGTTACACCGTAAAATCCATCTTAATTTTGCAGTCTACACTAGTTATTATTTACTCTTCACCAAGGTCATCAGGTGAGAGATTCAGAGTCATTTGGCCCTCTCGTTTTCTCAATGTTTATATTGTTACCACTCTCCTCCCTATTAGAGTATCATCAAAATTAGTATACTGGTTTTACTCTGTCCGTCTGCCTATAGACGCAACCTTGTCCGCTCCATAACTTCTCTCCCCCTGAAGCAAATCTCATAAAACTTCATGGGTGGACTGCCTGTGATGAGAGAATGAAACCTCTCGATTCTGAGGTTAGTAGGTCAAAGGTCAAGGTCAACGTGACCTGATAATAAAAAACCTTGTTCGCTCCATAACACCTCTACCCCTGATGCAAATCTCATGAAACCTTATAGGTGAGCTGCCATTGTTGAGAAAACGATTGATGTCAGTAGGTCAAAGGTCAAGGTCACCGGCACCCGATATTGAAGAACCTTGTCCGCTTCATAACTCCTGCCCCCCCTGAAGAAAATCTCATGAAACTTTATAGGTGAACTGCCTGTGGTGAGAGGACGACAACTTATGATTTTGAGGTCAGTAGGTCAGTAGGTCAAAGGTCAATGTCACCAGCATCCGATAATGAAAAACATTGTCCGCTCCATAACTCCTGTTTCCCCGAAGCAAAGCTCATGGTAAGAGGACGATCCCTATAGATTTTGACGTCAGTAGGTCAAAGATCAAGGTCACCGGCACGCGATAATGAAAAACTTTGTCCGCTCCTTAACTTCTCTCCCCCTGAAGCAAATGAAACTTCCTAGGTGAACTAGGTGAACTGCTTGTGGTGAGAGGATGATCCCTATTGATTTTGAGGTGAGTAGGTCCTTTTCAACATCCAAGATGGACACCGTTTTCCACAACAGCAATGTCACCGGGACCCGATAATGAAATATATTGTCCGCTTCATAACTCCTCTCCCCATGAAGCAAATCTCATGAAACTTAATAGGTGGACTGCCTGTGATGAAAAGATGGACCCTATTGTTTTGAAGTCAGTAGGTCAAAGTCAAGGCCACCATTACCTGATCATGAAAATCCGATTCCACTCAATTTACTGAAACGGTAGGGTGGGCAATGGAGTTGGGACTGGTACCGGGGGTACATTTGTCGCCTTCAAAAGGCGACAGCTCTAGTGTGTAATAGTCGAGCCCCACTGGTCTCTTACAATTCTTGTTTCTCTCTCACTTTTTTGGATGGGGAGGGGAGACCAGGTCGGTGGCCGCATCAATCTTTGTTTTTTGCATTTCGGTCAGTTTCTCGGGACATTTAAATCTTCGGTCATAGATCAGGGGTCACTTTCTTAGGAACTGTATGCACTAGACCGCTCAAACTTCGGTTATAGTTATAACTCAACGTGACGTAGCAAATGTGGTGTGACATGACCTTCCAAGGCAAAGGACAGAAAACTTTAATTTGTCTGTTTGTATGGTGTTTTACGTCATTTTCAACACATGTAAGGTTATATATGACGGTCGATTTTTTGTGGTGGAGGCAGACCGCCCACTTTTCCTGGGTACAACCAGTACTGTACACCTCCCGCAATCCGTAAGAATCGACACTTCCTCACTTACAAGTCGTGTCGAACCCACAGCGGTGAGAGGCGAAGGTTTACAAAGCAACGTCGTTAACCATTCGGCCATGGAGACCCTAATATTTACATTCAAGTTTTGCGTTCATGTCACTTTCTCTGGAGCTGTATGCACTAGACACTTCAGACCCGTAGCTACGCAGAGGCACACCGAGGCAGTTGCCTCGGTATACTTTTGGGAATGTACCAAACATTTAAGTATGTATTTTAATGGAATACCAAATAAACTCAATTAAATCATCTTAAACATAACTGTCTAACTTTAATCTGAAAAATCTGGCCCGGGAATGCACTCAAAAGCAGGAAATCGCATGCAGAAATTATTATTTTGTCTATGGGGCATGTCCCCAAAGCCTACTAGGAAGGTATTTGCCTCTGTTAAATATCAGGCCTGGCTACGGACCTGCACTTCGAACTTAGGTTATAGTTGTATCTTGAGATTAGGATTCAAACCCTGTATACATATACTCAGTTGAAAATAAACTGGACACTTGAAAATTTTACTTTACACCCTATCCTCTTTATCAAACAACAGTCCCTTAAAGAGGCTCTACCTATATATCTTTGTCCACCAATTGATATAATCTTTACTTAATTATAAAGAGGACTATGAAAAAGGTAAATGGCAATAATTTCACCCCAAGCAATATGCGTTTTGCTGGGAAAAACAGGATTGAAAAGATCGGATTTTTAAAATTGTATTCGTAATTGTTTTAGACAAGCCGATTGCGGAGATTTCCGATCTTATTCGTTTACAATCGGAACTTACTCGTCGGATTGGCGAAGAGTTCCGATCGATTCGTTTACTATCGGAACTGCCCCGAATAGTTTGTTTTCGTTCAACTGAATCGCAATGCGCATGTCCGATAAAATCGTAAAAACTCGTAGTTCTCCGGCAGCCATAAAAAGCTGGGCAGCATTTTATTCAAGATATTGTTTTGATCATAATTAATAATTTACAGAACTGGAATACGAACCATGTTTCTTCTTAGAATACTCATAAAATAGCTTTGTATACATATAAATGCAGTAATATTGAGTATTTAATATTTTACATTAAAAATCGCGTAGATATAGGTAGTGATTCGACCTATTGAAAAACAAATGACAACATGATATTGGCAATGGAATGATAAATACGTTGGTACCAAACATGGCATATACATTTTAGAATTTGTCAATTTAATTCTATAAAAATCTTTATACGATTAAATCTTAACAAAACTCAGTGCTCACTTTCTTTTGCAACTGAGTATATGTATATGTAAATTGAGATATGTAATTGTGACTAGCAGAAAATAAGGTCAACATTGAATGTTCTGCATTAAGTTTTTGTTTCCTCAAATAACATGCAGAAGATCATCCAAATGTTGGTGATGCAACTTGGCATGAATTGCACACATTTATATATCTTATGTGTGTCGTTTAATTCTGCGGAATTCTTCTTTCATATAAAATTCTTCATTAACTCAACTGGTGATATGTTTTATGGTAATAGTAAGTTTAGATTGAAACTCAAGAAACATAATGAAAATATACTTTATTAAATACACTTTGCTGAGTATAATTTAAATTTTGAATAAATAAGTTAATACTTCATAAACATAAATAGAATGACTACCATACTTGACATCGCATTTCGTCTAAGCAGTACATTTACAAAATGCTTATTAAAGAGAAAACTTCAACTAAAACAAGTCTACACAGTGTACCTGTAATGACTTAACCTGTACAATGCCAAGTTAAATATTTAATCAAAAGAAACATTGAATATATATTCGGAGTAAATTTAGGGCTACAGTTGCAATTTCCTAATGAAAACCCATAATTTAAATTTCCCTTTAACAAAAGTATAAACCCTTATTTGTTTCTACTGTAACTGGTTTCTTTGTGTTTGATGTTATTTAAGCAATTGCCATCATTTGTGAAGTCCTTATAGCACTTGGAGTTATTTCAGTTCAAACACTTTCATATTATCACTGATCCTTCCTAGGTAGAGTTTATCTTCATGGTCACTGTATGATATGGACCATGGATAAAACACCCCATTTGTCCACGTCAGTAGTATTCTCAGTCTCTTAAAGTTATCTGTGATCTGGTGCACCTTCTGGGAGTTACACCCACACAGGTAAACAGTCCCAACACTATCTACACATACTCCTGTTGGTTTCCTCAGGTTCTTGTCCTTGTATACGGCTCGGATCTCACCCTCCATGGTCATGCTGGTCAGGGAATTGAATCCATTATCAGAAACATACAGGATTGTTCTGTCAGGGTTGATAGCTATGTATTGTGGATCACTAAAAAGCTGATCACCATTCTTATCTGTAGATATAACATTTAACACAGTTCCATTCATTTCCATGATTTCAACTTTTGGAGTGTTTCTAAATGTCACTACAAGTCTCTCATCATAGCACACTATACCCTGGCACTCTCCATCTACCTTCACCTCACGACCTATTGACAGACTACTGTCAGAAATGGACACAAACTGGATAACTTTCTTCTCAGGGACAGTTACGGCAACTTCGTCTGCTTTGGTCTCTGTTATATCCCATGGGTATGTATTTTTAAGCTGAGACATGATTTTATTTTGCTTTGTGTCTAGGAGTTTAACAGAGGTATTGTTACGATCTATAATGATGAGTCTTCCATCTGTCAGGAATGATGAACCAGTGATCCAGCAGTTGTGTTGATCAGAAAATGATTTCACCCTGATGTCTTGTATACGGGTGGGTTTGAGGTCTTTAGGGGCCTTTAGTTGTCCCAATTTGTTGATGCTTCTTAGTAGACCTTGTATCTGTGGGTCAGGCACAAACTTGCACCTTCCAGTTTGATTCTCATTTTCCACTTTGGCTAGGCTGTCTCCGAATGCCTTCATGTTTTTCTCTGCTTTCTTTAATCTTGATAAACAGCTGTGTGTTTTGTTGAGATTTTCTCAATATTTCCATCTCAGAGTTCAGTGCTTGAATCTCTTGTATGGCCATGTTGCATGTTGTAAAAACAATGTTCATCTTTTCGATATCACTATCTTGAATGCATTTGGCTTCTTTCTTCACTTCATTCTCTAGTTTGGCAAACACTCTGTTTACTTCATTTCTTAGTTTTCCTATGTCTTCTATCGCCCTAGTGTAACACACTTTAGTTCGGGAAATATTTTGTCCTGTTTTGCATTTATTGTCATCAAATTGTTTCTTCATTGCCTCGAGTTTCAAAATCATGTCCTTGTATTCAGCCTTGTCTTCAATCCCTTCAGCAATGTCTTCAATATAGCTGACGTCATCACAACCATGGTGATCGGTGGTCATACACACACTGCAGCCAAGTTGATCATGTGACGGGCAGATATACTTGACGGATTTCCCTTTATGTTGAGGACATTTCTCAGTGCACAAGTCCTTAGGTTTGGCTGATGTTTTTTTACGTGGCATTTCACATTGATTCAACAGAGAATGGTTTCTCATCGGCATGGGTCGACAATGACACTTATAACATGCCTCACATAAATAATGCTGACAGTCGACACAGAATCCTGCAGCAGGTAACTCATGTCCGTCCATGCCGCATGGGTCACATGACAACTCGGAGTCCTCCTGAGATGCTTCAGGTACAGAGGCACTAATGTTATCCATCTTTCTTCCTGGTACTTCCATGTTTACACTGATTGTATCATATCTTTGTAACTATTACCGTGGTTTCATTCTTGTACGTCCATGTTTACATTACTTTAATCATATTTTTCTGTCCATGTTAACGTAATGGTATAGTACATTTTTCTTTAACTTCCACTTTTATTTTCAAACTTTTTTAACCAGACACATTGTTAAATCAACATCATAAAATTCGACGCCCATTTAAAATGTTTATTTTTTTCCTACTCCTCTTAATGTCCAAACTTGTATACAAATATAACCAGGATGCGATACATTTCTTACCTGGTTCCCTTCCTTGTAACATATTCAGTACTGGCAAATGGGCTAAAGCCAAGTTCAATTTTGACATGCTATAACATGTGACAGATGAACTCATAACCTGTGCATACTATAAACAGGTGACAGATGAACACATGATCTGCATATGAAATAAACATTTGAACTGTAACATGAGATTATAACATGTGACATGAACACATGACCTGTATACTAGATGAATAATGGTACAGGTGAATACCTTGAGATATAAATGTGTTTAAGTGTTAACTGGAGGCTGAATTCCTCCGTACATAATCGTGTTGATAAGTAGCATTGTCTGTGATATCTACATTATATTCATTGATAAGTTTGTAAAAAGGCATCATTTGTTTTTGTCAATTTACATTTCAGTGATTTGTGTCAAAATAATATTTTGTAAATAATGTGTCAGTGCCAGTTATTAAAAATAAACTGAAATTATGTGTTTGTTTTGGTTATGTACTAGATACCGGTAGTATATGTACTAGATACCGGTAGTATATGTACTTGATACCGGTATATGTACTAGATACCGGTAGTATATGTACTAGATACCGGTAGTATAGAAAATAGAATTTGACATTGACAGGAACGATAAAAAATGAGTAATCTAAATGTTGATCACATTCCACCAGTGCACTGTACTAGATCAATAAATGTCATTATACCACCCCCCCCACCCCCCCCCCCCCCCCTCCCCCCTTTCTCAAAGTGAAGTGGGGGCTATATAGAAATCATGTTGTCTAACGTCCCGTTGCGTCACATCCTGTCTAGTCCGCAACACATTTTTATTACTTGCATTCCTCAAACAGTTTTTAATGAATTGTTCCAAACTTCATACACACATAATATCTGATGACCTTATATCCCTCAATATCAGCCATTGTTGATTGCCGAATATATTACATAGTTGTGGTTTGACTTAGAATGTAAGCTAGGATATTCATCACCTTCAGCGATAGTTATAGTTTTGTTCAGTCAATTATATTAAAAGTATTCAATGAGTTTTATATTTTTCAATATGAACTTGAGCTTAAGAAAGGTGAACATATCGGACAGGGAAAGCAGCATTCAAGGACGACAGTCAACCACAAAACACAAAATCAAACACGCAAACAGACAAACGAAAAGGCAAAAGTAATAAAAAATGCAAACGACATCACAAACACAAAAGGGTTGACAATAGGGCTACCGCCTTGGAACGGTCAGTGGCAAAGTAGGCCACTGGGGGTTTAAACCAGATTTAAGATTGTTTTATCATATGACGTTTTTAGTTATTTACTTACTTAACCCTTAACCCGCTAAGCACGACTATAATAGCCTTTGCGTCCACTGAAAACCCAGTCTCGCAGGCTGATCAGGGTTTACAATGTTTCGTCTACTAATCAGTCATTTTCCTCAAAACACCAATTTGTCACATAAATGGAATGGTCTTAATTCAAGGAAAGAACAGTCCATTATATATGCAGCGGGTTAAGGGTTAAATCATGAGTTACTAGCGGCATTCCCATTTAACATATACAATCGAGCATCTCAGTCGCTTAACGCATTTTTAGCTCTACTGATCAGAGATCAGCAGAGCTTATGCCGTGGTGCGGTGTCCGTCATCCGTCTGTCCGTCCATAATTTTTTTTTGTAGCGACTACTCCTCTGAAACTACTGAATGGATTTTCATGAAACTTTAGAGAAATGTTGCCCATGAAGTCTAGTTGATCCTAGCAATAATTCTTCTTGATGTGAAATCCAAGATGCCCGCCAAATCTAAAAATATTTTTTTAAAAAACAAGTTTGTAGCGACTACTTCTTGAAAACTCTAAATGCTATTGATATGGGACGTTTTCTAAAATGATCAGCTTGTCGAAAATTGTTTTGATTCGACGTTAAACATGGCTGCCAGCGGTCATCTTTGTTTACATAGAGTTATTTAGTAAAAAATTGTAGCGACTACTCCTCTGAAACTACTCGACGGATTTCCATGAAACTTCAAAGGAATGTTGCTCTTGATGTCTAAATGATCCTAGCAACATTTCAGGTTGGTCGGACATTCAAGATGGCCGACACAGCTAAAAATAGATTTTCAAAAAACAAGTTTGTAGCAAGTACTTCTTGAAAACTATAAGTGATATTGATATGGGACTTTTTCTAAAATGATCAGCATGACATGATGTTGATCCTTGTCAAAAATTATTTTGATTTGACGTTAAACATGGCCGCCAGCGGCCACCTTTGTTTATCTAGAGTTATATAATGAAAACTTGTAGCGACTGCTCCTCTGAAACTACTTGACGGATCTTCATGAAACTTCACAGGAATGCTGATCTAGCTATCAAAAACCTATCAGTAGAGCTTCAATGTCATTGTCCTCTTGTTATTACTTGCATTCCTGAAATAGTTTTGAATGGGTTGTTCCCAAACTTCATATACACGTAACGATTGATAAAAAAGCAGGGGTATTCATCACCTTCAGTGGTAGTTCTAGTTGTGCATCATATTATTCCTGAATTGTTCATGCAGATGTGCACTTTTGAATTGAAAAAGAGTTGACATGATCATTTTTCTTTATCAGAAGTGAGACTTTCGTGTTATCGCATTTTTTAAAGAAATAGAACGAGTTCAGAAAGCATGGATAGTATACATGAAAGCATGGATAATATACATGATATTAATGCCTTGTCCTGTTGTTTATTTGCTTTAACATGAAAAAACAGAATATCTCGGCAGATCCTTGCCATTCTTTGCTTTCTAAGACTTGCTGGTGGAAGGCAGTGACAAAGTATTCTCTATATAATAGTCACTATATTGTCTAGTATATATCGAACATCACAACCAAGTTAATCAAATCAAATCAATTGTATGGAAAGGTGGTGAAAAAGAGGTTGACTTGCTTGTAACTTACCAAGGTTACCATGGATATAAAATTAATGAATATGGAGCAAAGCTGTGAATGGAATCAAGGTTGGATACATTCTGATTGTTATCCACCGCAGGGATATTAATTTGTCGTTGTCCGTCCATCCTTCCATCCCGTCCGTCCGTCCGGAGCCATATCTTCATAACTGCAGGTTGGATTTTCATTACACTTGGTAATAATGTTTATCCTGATAGTGGGATGACACGCGGCTATTTGTTTCTGGAATCGCCCCAGTAATGCCGGAGTTGTTGCCCTTTAATTCTTAAAAATTGCTTAATTCTGTCGGTCCACAGCCATATCTTGATAACCGCTTGTTTGATTTTCATTAAACTTCATTATAATGTTTATCCCAATAGAGGTATGTGACGCGGCAAATTTATTTCGGAATCGTCCTAGTAACACCTGAGTTATTGCCCTTTATCACATAACATGGCTTCTGGGAGTGCAATAACGTCATGACCTATTTCTCGTAATACACTAGTGTATTACAGATGCAAATGAGGACCGATTCACTGTGTTTGTATACAGTAAAACATTTAATCCCAATTGTTTGCATGGTATATCATACGGTACGTTCAGACGCCTGACGCTTATCATTATTTGAAATCTTACTTCGTAAAATGAATGTTAGTAACGTTAAATTTGGTTCAAGGTGTCGCATTATTTGTAGCGCGAACGCATTTACAGCCGCGTAACGTAGTGACGTCATGTAAACAACACGACGTCATGATTTGTCTTACAAATTGCCGCCATAATTAAGGAAAATTGCCAACATTTAAGCGAAACTATCACGTCGTATGTGTGTTATGTGATAAACAGAATGTTACATTCGTGACTGTGTATTATTGACTTTAATAAACTCGTTGGATAAAAGATAGGATACTCGGCAAGAGCCTTGTATCCTTTTATTTTATCAAACTCGTTTATTAAAATCAATAATACACAGTTAATCATGTAAGATCCTCTATTTAATTGATAAAACATGCTTAATTCTGTCCGTCCACAGCCATATCTTGATAACTGCTTGTTTGATTTTCATTAAACTTCATTATAATGTTTATCCCAATAGTTGGATGTGACGCGGCAAATTTATTTCGGAATCGTCTTGGTAACGCTGGAGTTATTGCCCTTAAATTGATAACTGTCCCCTTGAATTATTCAGGTCGTTGGTTCAAATCTCACGGGAACAGGAGGCATATTTATTTTTTTTAATTATTTCCCTTTTCGTGAGAAACCTTGGTTCATGGGTTAAATTTTTCTAAAAAAAACAAATTGAATTTTTTAAAAACATTTTTATTTTTATTTTTTTTCTCATAAGAAGCCTTGGTTCATGGGTTCATTTTTTCTTTATGGGGAGCTTGTTATTTTGGCCCTTGTTGGATCAGTTTTACATAGAGTTATAGTGAAGAACTTATTTATTATTAACTTATGGATCCTCTACCAGTTTTGTTCAAATGGTGACCCTGGGGTCAAATTTGACCCCGCCCCAGGGGTCACAGTTTTACATAGACTTATATATAGGGGAAAACTTTAAAACAATTCTTCTCTGAAACTACAAGAGTCAAAGAGAAAACCTTTATTGTTCATATGTTCATATGTTGTGGACCTGCCCTTCAACCCAGACCTTTTTAACACAGATAAATACACTCTGCTTACTATCAGAGCTTGCATTTATTTTTAACATAGGTAAAGAACAATCATCTGTAGAGCTAAAATTATCTTAGAAATTAAATATTACATTTTTTCTTCAAAACGACTAAAAACAACGCTCTCTGTTACTCCAATGATATACATACTTCGTTATTTATACGAAACACATAAACAAATCGCAATCAGAAACAATCAACTAGAACGTTTTGAAAATACAAGGAGCAATTTTAAAACCATTTTAAATTAATCTAGCCTACCTTTTTTTCCATCCACCCCTATAATTTCTTACAATGAACCAAGACACTGACAGTTGTGTATATATACATGTATATATGTATATATGTATGTATATATATATATGTGTGTATATAGGTATGTATGTATATACATGGATATATTAACTATATAAATATTGTTTATTAAACAGTAATTTATACAACTTTATAATTAGATGGGCTAGTGGACGGCAATCAAAATGTAGTTTAAAGAGTTTTTCTCTTCCTTTTTTTTTAACATCTCCCCTGCCTCAACCATCTAATACATGTATCTATTCTGTATTATCATTTTATGATGCTGAATTGTAAATATATATGTATGTGAATATTACATGCTGTAAAATATTGTAAGGTGTGGCAATGGATGGTCCTCCCGACCCTTGCTTCACCTATTGACGGGGAGATTAAACGGGTCGTCAAAGACGGCTCAAAAAAGAAAAGAAAAAAAAAAGGTAGAGCAATACAGGCCCATGAAATACAGGCCCTCATGGCCCATGAAATATTGTATCATGTTTCCACTTTTCTCCCTATCAGATGGCCAAAAACATTTGTCATGGTCGAAATGCACTGGTCTCATTTTGGAGGTGTCAATATCTTGTAAGCAAAGGACTATTTAATCTTCAGTTATAGTTGTAACTTGGGTATTACAAATCATTGTGAGGGCTATTCAATTAAAGGGACACATGGCAGTCTTGAGTTTATTCAAACATTAAAATTTGCTCCACGATTTAGTTATCCAGTGTCATTTTCAAAACTGCTTGCATATAATTAAATAAAAAAAATAATTGAGATTTCAATTTTCTTCTATTTTACCAAATTTTTACATATTTTTTAAAATATATTAGTTGTGCAATATTATAAAAGGTTAGTAATATGTAAACATAATTTGCTTTGAACTATTCTAACAATAAATATTAATTATTGAACAAATGCAAATTAAGAGAAAAACTAACAGGACGCCGTGAGTTTTTAAAAAAATCAAAATTGCCGTTTGTCACTTTAAAACATGCATGGGACCCCAGAAAGGCAGTTTTGACCCACCCATAGATGCAAAATTTAATTTAAAAACAGAATTTCAGAAACTAGGGTTCACCCATACATGTTTATTAAAGTGCCTTCCTGGAGTCCAAGGTATGTTTTAATGGTTTAGCCCTGACATAGCAAACGGTGGTATGAACTTTTTGCAAAGGCAAGAAAACTTAGTAGTTTTTACATTCAAGTTTGCATTTCGGTCACTTTCTCCCAAGACACTTCAAACTTGGGTTAAAGTGGTATCTTTGGATTGGGATTCATACCCATACATGTGTAAATCGAGATATGTAATTGTGAATAGCATTAAATAATGTTAGAAATAAGGTCAGCTTGGAATATTTTCATTTAGTTTTGTTTCCCTCAAATGTTGGTGATGTAACTCAGCACTCATTTAGATATCTTCCATTTGTGTGAGAGTTCAATGTAGTCCAGACCACAGATCTAATAACAAATAGATCGGAAACTGTGAAATGTATCTAAATTTCAGGTGGCACTGTGCGGAAATTTCACAAAATCTTACCCGACCCGTTTTATTCAAATACGTTTCATTTATGTCAAAACCCATCACAAATTTATTTCTCTTTCTAATGATGGAATTTCACTACATCGATGGCTTGATTTTTAAAGGAAAAGACAAAAATGTTGATAATATTAACTTTTTAACAGCTTTTTATACAATTTCTTATTTTGAACATAAAAAATAAATTAGTATAATCCCATTTTCCATTCCTTGTGAATCTTTTGAATTTATTCTCATCAAAATCAATGAATGTTTTAGAGAGGAAATAGAAGGAAAAGTTAAGGTGCCATGTGATATTTTGGCTTCTTCTTTAGTTCAGATAGGAAGTTTCCAATCTGTTTGTTATTGGGTCTGCGTCCAGACATGTAATTCCACGGAATTCTTGTTTAATACAAATCTTTACTCAACTGTGACATGTTTCATGTAATATTAAGATTGAAAATCAAGAAACATAATGCACATATACTTTATTAAAAACATAGATTGAAAATCAAGAAACATGTACATATACTTTATTAAATACACTTTGCTGATTATAATTTAAATTCATTGACAAACATATCTACTCGACATCGCCCTCAGTCCTATAAGCAATATATTTACGAAATGCTTATCAAAGACAAAACTTAGATAAGCTTCTTTTTAGCTCCTTACTATTTATAAATTGTACATAATATATATGTGAACATTACAAAATAAATATTGTTTAAACCAAAGAAAAAACTGCAACTAAAACAAGTCTACGCAGCGTACCTTTAAACGACTTAATCAACAGCAACATTGAATATAGCTTCGGAGTAAATATAGGTCTACAGTTCCAATTTACAGAGAAAAATCATCATTAAATTTCACTTTTCCCTTTAAACTTGTTGTAGTATTATCAATTAACAAATTTAACTCTTAAACATCATATGAACATTTCTTGATAATCCCGGTGAGAAACATATATTTAAATCCGCTACTAAGTTGTATGTAAAAATAAGTATTATTTGCATGACGTATATAATACTTTTACCACTGCGTGACTACACGGGGAAATGATGTAAATCTGAATTGTATCTGAATTGTATAGCTGCACAACTATTGCCAGATAATTGATAAATACATTTACCTGTAGATTAATGTACCTGTACAAAGTTTTCTACGTCATCAAATAAAATCTTATTCTTGCTTTTCACAGATATTGCAATGTGTGAAATATCTATTGGTGTGTATTAATTGATTTCGATTTAAATAAACATAAATATGTTCATGAAACAAAACATGGCCGTAAAACTTTAAGATCAGTATAAACTCTCATTTGTTTCTACTGTAACTGCTTTCTTTGTGTTTGATGTTATTTAAGCAATTATCAACATTTGTGACGTCCTTATAGCACTTGGGGTTATTTCAGTTCAAACACTTTCATAGTATCACTGATCCTTCCTAGGTATAGTTTATCTTCCTGGTATGATATGGAGTATGGACAGTCCACTCCATCTGTCTGTGTCAGTAGTATTCTCAGTCTCTCACAGTTCTGCATGATCTGGTGCACATTGTGGGAGTTCCATCCACACAGGTAAACAGTCCCAACACTATCTACACATACTCCTGTTGGATTCCTCAGGTCCTTGTCCTTATATACCGCTCGAACTTCACCCTCCATGGTCATGCTGGTCAGGGAATTGTTACCATAATCAGAAACATACAGGATTGTTCTATCAGGACTAATAGCTATGTACTGGGGAGAACTAAAGAGTTTGTCACCATTCTTATGATTCTTATCTGTAGATATAACATTAAACACAGTTCCATTCATTTTCATGATTTCAACTTTTGGAGGGTTTATTAATGCTACTGCTAGTCTCTCACCATAGCACACTATACCCTGACAGGCTGCATCTACCTTCATCTCACGACCTTTTGACAGACTACTGTCAGAAACCGACACAAACTGGATAGCTTTCTTCTCAGGGAAAGTTACTGCAACTTCATCTGTTTTGGTCTCTGTTATATCCCATGGTAGCGCTGTCATTTTAAGCTGAGACATGATCTTATTTTGCTTTGTGTCTAGGAGTTTAACAGAGGTATTGTTATAATCTATAATGATGAGTCGTCCATCTGCCAGGACTGTTGAACCAGTGATCCAGCTGATGCGTTTATCAGAAGATGAGTTCACATGGATGTCTTGTATACTGGTGGGTATGAGGTCTTCAGTGGACTTCAGTTGTCCGAATCTGTTTATGCTTCTTAGTAGACCTTGTATCTGTGGGTCAGGTACAAACTTGTACCGTCCTATTTGATTCTCATTTTCAACTTTGACTAGGCTTTCTTCCAATGCCTTCATGTTTTTCTCTGTTTTCTTTATCTTGATATATAGTTGTGTGTTTTGTTGAGTTGTTCTCAATATTTCCATCTCAGAGTTCAGTGCTTGAATCTCTTGTATGGCCATGTTGCATGTTGCAGAAACATTGTTCATTTTTTTGATATCACTATCTTCAATGTGTTTGGCTTCTTTCTTCACTTCATTCTCTAGTTTGTCAAACACTCTGTTTGCTTCATTTCTCAGTGTTTCAATGTCTTCTATCAACCTAGTGTAACACACTTTAGTTCGGGAAATATTTTGTTCCGTTTTGCATTTATTGTCATCAAATTGTTTCTCCATTGCCTCTAGTTTCAAAATCAGGTCCCTGTATTCAGCCTTGTCTTCAATCCCTTCAGCAATGTCGTCAATATAACTGACGTCGTTACAACCACGGTGGCTGGCGGTCATGCACACACTGCAGCCAAGCTGATCATGTAACGGGCAGATATACTTGACAGATTTACCTTTATGTTGAGTGCATTTCTCAGTGCACAAGTTCTTAGGTTTGGCTGTTGTTTTTTTACGTGACATTTCACTTTTATCCAATAGAGAATGGTTTCTCATCGGCATGGGTCGACAATGACACTTATAACACGCCTCACATAAATAATGCTGACAGTCGACACAGAATCCTGCAGCAGGTAACTCATGTCCATCCATGCCACACGGGTCACATGACAACTCGGAGTCCTCCTGAGATGCTGCAGGTACAGAGGCACTCATTTTGTCCATCTTTCTTCCTGGTACTTCCATGTTTACACTGATTGTATCATACCTTTGTAACTATTACCGTGGATTCAGTCTCGTACGTCCATGTTTACATTACTTTAATCATATATATTTGGCTTTCATTCTGTCCATGTTAAAGTAATGGTATCGTACATTTTTCTTTAATTTCCACTTTTATTTTCAAACTTCTTTAACCAGTCACATTCTTAAATCAACATCATAAAATTCGAGGCCCATTTAAAACGTTTATTTTTTTCCTACTGTCCAAACTTGTATACAAATATAACCAGGATGTGATACATTTCTTACCTGGTTCCCTTCCTCGTAAAATAGTCAGTACTGGCAAATGGACTAAAGCCAAGTTCAGTTTTGGGAACATTAATACCTTTACACCATAATACCCCGGATTTGATCTGTTGAAAGTTGCACATGCTTCAATACACATGTGTGCTCATGATTAAGATAAGACCTATAAGTTAGCATTGAGCTGCATTTATTGTATATTTAGTTATAATTGTTTTGATATGTCAGGGTATCAACCTGTCATTGATTTTGTGAGGTTCTGTCAAAAGACGGTTTTCAACATTGCATATTATAAGTTTATAACTGTTTTAATATAAAACATACATATGTAGTACTTGAAAAAACTAATTACAGAAAGGACAGCTCGGTCATGCTACTACATGTCAAAGTATACTTTGTTACACGAAATTCATAAATATTGAAGTTTTTCTTGAAAAGTCAAGCTATTTCAGTATTGTGTTTAATGTTAAGAGACTGCATCTTTTAAAGCCTAAGTTTGCTCACATGTACATTCTGTCGATAACGAAACGGGTAACCATTGGTGTGTTCGGTGCTGTTTAAACCTTCTTTTCAAAATGACAGGCCTAAGTTTGTCCGTACCATTCGATTAGCAGTAGCATATTAAACACACAATACATAATGGAAATACCAATTATGCGTTTCTTTTTCTTTTAAACATTACATATTATAAGTTTAACTATCAAATGTAATCTTAATATTCATTCAATAAAGGGAGGTAATTTAAAACATAATTTTAAATTAATATTGTTATTTAGGTTTAAATATAGAAACATCACAACATACTTGTATATTAAAAACAATAGGCCCAAGAGGGTCTGTATCGTTCTACTGGATACCCCCGGGGCGGTGCCCAAATTTGACCCCAGGTTCACCATTTGAACAAACTTGGTAGAGGATCCAAAAGCTGATATTAAATAAAATTAAACCTTTATCTCTTGTAGTTTGAAGATTCCTATAACTCTATGTAAAAATGACCCAGCAAAAGGAAAAAAAAAAAGAAAAAAAAAATTAATTTTTTTTAAAAAATGTCCGTAAGTAAGCAGATATTGAGCATAACCAAATAACTGTCTGACTTTTATGCATTGAAATGTATACATGAAAACATGAGGATAGACCCTAAGAAGTATGTAGGAATACATTCGTGAGTTTGAAAAAAAAAAGTTTTAATTATTACATGTAAATAAAGTGGGACCCACAATATTTACCTTTTATGCGTTCACGTGACTTCCATAGCGCACTAGGTTTTAACCCTAGTATGTATTGCGCAATGTGTATAGCCCGCTTAGCTCAGTTAGGAGCGAGTTCCGACAAATTTACGCTCACGCACACTTATTTTTACTGCGGAGTTTGGGCTGCGAGTTCAAACCCACGAAGTGGATTTGCTTTTTTTTGTACCGCGATTGAATTCCGTTAAACAATCTTGCCTTTAATTAGTAAATATTGAATAATGTTTAGTGTATAATGTTTGCGAACATAATTATTGGGTGTTTTATAAGCTAAAAGTTACGGACAGTGTCCCTTTAAACAAAATTAGAAAAAAAAAGAAAAATTAAAAAAAATTAAAACAAGAGAAAGATTTAAAATCAAAAACAATAAAATAAATTAAAACAAAAACAAAATATTTAAAAAACTGAACCCATCAGCAAAGGTTTGTAATGGGAAAAAAAATGTTTTAAAAAATAACAAGCAATTTTTTTTTTTTTTTTTTTTTATAAGTTTTGTTACCATGGCAACCACATTTCTTATGCGAATCTACCCGAAAGGGGAGGTGTATAACTACACCATGAGACAAACATTCTTGCCAAGTTTGGCATTTGTAGTGCCAGCTGTTCTTGAGTTATCACAAAGACAAGCCATTTTCAGTGATTTTTTACAAGTTTTGTTACCATGCCAACCACATTTCTTATGCGAATCTACCCAAAAGGGGAGGTGCACAACTAGACCATGAGACAAACAAGCAAAAGTACACTACAAAACTGTTATCCAGGTGTCCCGGTCACATATTGAGGTATATTTGCCGATTAAAAGTATAGATCATTCAAGGGTTCTTAAAATAATCTACTACAGCGCACTAAAATGAATTATGAGTACTTTTAATTCGACGCTCCAGTTTTGGGGTTTATTCTGTTCGGTTAACTATTATAATTACTTTATTAGTAAATTGATAAATATTATGCCCCCGTCGTGAACATGAATTAACATGTCGCCAGTTGTCAATCATTTCAGGATCATGTTTACTTTTAACCTGGTTACATTTAGATAAATAAAAATTTAAGTATTCACTTTTTCGTCATATTTTACTTTAAGTTTTAATATATTATAGGTACAATAACACCAACATTGAATAAAATGAATATACAATTTGCTTATTACTATTCTTAGAATTAATATTAATGATGAACAACTGTAGTTATTCAGAAAAACAAGCCGGACGCCGTGAGTTTAAAAACAAGAGGGCCATGATGGCCCTATATCGCTCACCTGAGTAAATTTGAACCATTACAAGAGGGCCAAGATGGCAAGAGGGCTAAGATGGCCCTAAAGCGATCACCTGAGTACTGGCACATTATCGAACTTCTTCGAAATATTATGGTCATATACAATCTGTGCAAGTTTGGTTAAGATTGTTCAAGAAATGTGGGCTCTATTGTGTTTAACAACATTGATATAGACAGTTTAAGACCATTACAAAGTTTGGTAAAGATCAATACAAAATGAAGGTGCTAGAGAGTAACACCTTGGGCAGAGTCAAATGTGACCCCAGGGCTACATGTGATATATGAGAGCTGTGTGCTTTGTGGTTTTAGAGAAGATTTTTTAAGCTTTTCCCTATACAAGTCTATGTAAAACGTGACCCCTGGGACGGGGCCAAATGTGAACCCAGGGTCACCATTTGAACAAACTTGGTAAAGGACCATAAGAGTACAGTAAATGCAAAATATTAAACCTCTGGCTCTTGTAGTTCCAGAGGAGAAGACTTTAATGTGTTTCCTATATAAGTCTATGTAAAACTGTGACCCACGGAGTGGGGTAAAATTTTACCCCAGGGTCACCATTTGAACAAACTTGGCCGAGGACCATAATCTTATGGTAAATGCAAAATATTAAACCTCTGGCTCATGCAGTTTCAGAGAAGATTGTTTTTTTCCTATATATATGTCTATATAAAACTGTGACCCCCGGGGCACGGCCAAGTTTGACACCAGGGTCACCATTTAAACAAACTTGGTAGAGGACCATAAGCTTATAGCAAATGCAAAATATTAAACTCTGGCTCTTGCAGTTCCAGAAAAGAAGATTTTTTAAGTTTTTCCCTATACATCTCTATGTTAAACATGTGACCCTTGGGGCAGGGCCAAATGTGGCCCGAGGGTCATCATTTGAACAAACTTGGTAAAGGACCATAAGCTGATGCTACGTGTAATACACGAGAGCTCCGTGCCATGTGGTTCCAGAGAAGAAGATTTTTTTCAGTTTTTCCCTATACATGTCTATTCAAAACATGTGACCCTTGGGGTGGGGCCAAATGTGACCCAAGGGTCACCATTTGAACAAAATTGTTAAAGGACCATAAGCTTATAGTAAATGCAAAATATCAAACCTCTGGCTCTTGTAGTTTCCGAGAAGAAGATTTTTAAAAAAAAAATCCTATATAAGTCTATGTAAAACTGTGACCCCCGGGGCGGGGCCAAATTTGACCCCAGGGTCACCATTTGAACAAACTTAGTAGAGGACCATAAGCTGATGCTACATGTAATACATGAGACCTCTGTGCCTTGTGGTTTCAGAGAAGAAGATTTTTTAAAGGTTTTTCCTACATGTTTATATGAAAAACATGCAAAATTTCAATATACAAACTTTGGACCCATGGGGCATGGCCATTTTTGACCACGGGGACTTCATTTGAACAAACTTGATAGTCTAGGCGTTGGCGATCACTTTAAAAGAAAAACTGTTGAAATCTGTCCAGCGGTTCTTGAGAAGAAGATTTTTTAAGGTTTCGATTATATATGGTAATGGCGGCCATCTTGGATGTGGCGCTGACCTAATTTTAACAAATCTAAAAAGCATTCATCTTAGGATCATCCACGTGAAGTTTGGTCAAAATTGGCCACGCGGTTTCTGAGGAGAAGTCGTTTGAAGCAAAAGTTAACGACGACGACGGACGACGACGGACGAAGAGTGATCCCATTAGCTCACCTTTGAGCCTTCGGCTCAGGTGAGCTAAAAGTCAAGATTGCCGTGTGTCCCTTTAAAAGCGGATTCGATATGGGCAGTTGATAGGGTGTGGTGAGCGGGTGAGGGTAGAGGATTTTTTTAGAAATATATATATAGGAAACCTGCCCTATTCTTACTAATGAGTGGATTCATATGGCATTTTAGCTGGTGAAGTCGGTATCCAATGGACGGACGAGACTAGGACAAAGTGTATTTAACATAAACACACCGACAAAACACGGTGTTGCCAGTGAGGTTTGAACCCGGTTCAAGGGTGCAAGTCAGTAACATGGAATATATGTGTGCAGAGTGATGGATTCAGTATGTAAAATACGTAATTATACATAATTACAATATTAATAAATAAATGTTTTAATGGTGGCCAGTGTCCGGTTTTGCGGTTGTGGAGCCGTAATAGCCTTTGTGTTCATTGTAAACCCAGACAGCCTGCAAGTGGTCAATGTTTACAATGTCTGGCTGCTGATCAGTCATTTCCCCCCCCAAAAAACTTTGTCACATAAATGGAATGGTCTTAATTCAAAGAAAAAACAGTCCATTATATATATATATGTGTAGCGGGTTAAGGGTTAAATCATGAGTTGCTAGCGACATTCCCATTTAACAAATACAGTCAGGGTTGTTTATTATCATTGAACATTGCTTCACGTCAGCCGATGTTATTACACACGCTAAAAGTAATTATACCGTGTGAAGTGGGGACTATATAGCAATCACGCTGTCCGTAATGTCCCGTCATATAACACATTTTTGTCCCGTCATGTCCCGTAACACATTTTTATTATTTGCATTCCTGAAACAGTTTTGAATGGGTTGTTCCCAAACTTCATATACACATAACAACTGATTAAAAAGCAGGGTTATTCATCACCTTCAGTGATAGTTCTAGTTGTGCATCATATTATTCCTGAATTGTTCATGCAGATGTGCACTTTTGAACTGGAAAATGGTTGACCTGATCAGTTTTGCTTTATCAGAAGAGAGACTATTGTGTTACCGGGCTAGTAAGAAAGGTTTAATACCTTGGTGTTTATAGCAGGCAATGTAATGTGACGTCGTAAAGTTTCATGAACAAAAACAAATATGGCGACTCGGATGTCCAGCATAACATTGTTTAAAGAAATAGAAAGCATGGATAATAATGATATTAATGCCTTGTTCTGTTGTTTATTTGCTTTAGCATGAAAATACAGAATATCTCGGCAGATCCTTGCCATATTTTGCTTTTTAAGACTTGCTGGTGGAAGGCAGCGACAAAGTATTCTCTATATAATAGTCACTATATTGTCTAGTATATATCGTACATCACCACCTAGTTAACCAAATCAATAGTTGTATGGAAGGGTGGTGAAAAACAGGTTGACTTGCTTGAATCTAACCAAAGTTACAATGGATATAATAGTTGTTTAATTGGGTTTTAAGATGCACCAACACATGAAGGTTATATTGCACCCAACAGGAATGAACATGCCAGGCTCATCCTCCATTTACATCAAGATAAAATATGGAGAATGGGCCTAGAAAATTCTTACCTGTAGAACTGCAGAGTTACTGCACATTCTATAGAAGACACTCCATTTAAGATGGAGTCACGTTTGCATACGCGGTGTCATGATGAAGACCTTAAATGAGCATACCCCGGCAACCACACGGGGATATATGGATATGAAATTAATGAATTGAATTGAATTGGGGTTTTAATAATGAATATGGAGCAATATTGTGAATGGAAACAAGGTCGGATAAATACTCGTTATTCTAATTGTGTAGAAAACCTAGCACAACTTCTTCGTGTGTTTTTAAGAATAGCCATTGATCCCGTTCAGATCAAATTAAAGACATTTGCTATAGTTTTTTCTGCATAACAGATTTTCTTTAAACTTTTTATACAGTAAGTCTGTTATATATATAGACAGAAAAGGCAAAAATAATGGTAGGTCACCATGCTTGTTAAAATTTTAAAAAATAATTTGTAATGCCACCGTCATGTCAATCTGTCCAAAAAGTTGAACAAGTCCATAAAATAGCTAAATAAGATATTTTTGAAGTCTAATCATTTATTCATTGGTCACAATTCTGCTAAAATTGTATTAAAGTAAAGAACATTTGATTACAATTACATTTAAAGCTCATCTTTATGTAAAACCTATATTTTTTAAAAAATCTGTTGAGACCATTACCACAATTTATGCACAAATTAGCCCATAATGATACAATTTCCTTTTTTTTTTGTATGTTCCCAATAACAGAATTTTTTTAAACTTTCTAAGCACATAATTTAACATATATAAAAACAAAATATGCAATAAAAATGATAGGTCCCCATGCTTGTTTAGAAAAAGAATTTGAAACCCTACCCCTATGCTAAAAGGCCAAGTTTTGTATGAAATTATATAGAAATGGTATATTTTCCTTTTTTGTTATGTTCCTAATAACAGAATTTGTTCAAACTTCCTAGGCACTTATTTGAACATATATTTAGACAATATATTCAATTACATTTATAGGTCACCATGCATATTGAGATTTAATACTGGTTTTTGGAACCGTACCATTATGCTTAAATTTTTTAATTTTGTTGGAATTTTTACAAAATGCTATATTTCCCCTATTTTATGGCCTTAATTTAAATAGAGACAATAAAATAAAAAATTTAAAAAAAAATTAAATAAAAAAAAAAAGACAAAAAATAGAACTAGACACCAAAAGCAACATTTCAGTAAATTTTTAGGAAATTAGGAAAATCCATCCAATAGTTTTAGAAGCGAAGTCGCCCAAAAAAGCTGCGCATGGAAAACTACAGCAAATGCCTTTAAGGCTTATCCTTTGACAGAAAATAATGGATATATTACCAAAACAACTTTTGATACATGTATATACGTTTTATAAATGGAACCAAAATAAAGTGAAATATTGAATAATGTTGTATTATTTTATTTCCATGATCCAAATTAAAATATGAAAATGGCATGGCTTAATTGCAAAGTATAATATATGGCACAACACTATATAATCTCTAAACAAATTGTATCAAAATATCAATAATCAACAAGAGGTCAATGACCTTGAAGCTCTACTGATTGATTTTGATTTCAGGAAGTAGTCGCTACAGACTTGTTTTTTGAAAAATTATTTTTAGCCGTGGCGGCCATCTTGAATTTCCGGCCAACCTGAAATTTTGCTAGGATCAATTAGACATCAAGAGCAACATTCCTGGGAAGTTTCATGAAAATCCGTCAAGTAGTTTCAGAGGAATAGTCGCTACAAGTTTTCATTATATAACTCTATGTAAACAAAGATGGCCGCTGACAGCCATGTTTAACATCGAATCAAAACGATTTTTGACAAGGACTAACATCATGTCATGCTGATCATTTTACAAAAAGTCCCATATCAATATCACTTATAGTTTTCAAGAAGTAGTCTCTACAAACTTGTATTTTGAAAATCTATTTTTAGCCATGGCAGCCATCTTGAATTTCCTGCCAACCTGAAATTTTGCTAGGATCAATTAGACATCAGGAGCAACAATCATGTGAAGTTTCATGAAAATCTGTCAAGTAGTTTCGGAGGAGTAGTCGCAACAAGTTTTCATCATATAACTCTATGTAAACAAAGATGGCCACTGGCAGCCATGTTTAACGTCGAATCAAAATAATGTTTGACTCTGATAACTATCAAGTCATGCTGATCATTTTACAAAAAGTCCCATATCAATATCACTTATAGTTTTCAAGACGTAGTCGCTACAAACTTCTTTTTTAAAAATCATTTTTTAGCTGTGGTGGCCATCTTGAATTTCTGGCCGACCTGAAATTTTGCTAGAATCAATTAGACATTAAGAGCAACATTCCTGTAAAGTTTCATGAAAATCCACCAAGTAGTTTCAGAGGAGTAGTCGCTACAAGTTTTCATTATATAACTCTATGTAAACAAAGAGGGCCGCTGGCAGCCATGTTTAACGTTGAATCAAAACGATTTTCGACAAGGACCAACATCATGTCATGCTGATCATTTTAGTAAAAGTCCCATATCAATATCACTTATAGTTTTCAAGAAGTAGTCGCTACAAACTTGTTTTTTAAAAACCTATTTTTAGATCTGGCGGCCATCTTGGATTTCACATCAACATGAATTTTTGCTAGGATCAACTAGACTTCATGGGCAACATTTCTGTAAAGCTTCATGAAAATCCATTCAGTAGTTTCAGAGGAGTAGTCGCTACAAAAAAAAGTTTACGGACAGACTGACAGACAGACGGACGCCGCACCACGGCATAAGCTCTGCTGATCTCTGATCAGTCAAGCTAAAAATTATAAATTAAAATAAACCACAAAACATAGCACCAGAATAAGAATTTACTTGCATAGTTAAAATGTGTTTCTACATATTAATATGCTGGTGTTCGTTGACATACATGCTAAATATAGCAAGTACACGTTTTGTGTCCTGAAAATTCAAACCATATATCATTCTGTCGAGAAAGTACCTGTATTCTCTGCAGGTCAACTATGACCTGTAATTTTTTATGCAATGGGGTATGTAAGGTACTGTATTCTGTAACCTCAATTTAAAAAGAAACAAGTGTGACCTTCAAATGAAGGTCAAGGTCATAGAAAAACGGTATGGTTGAGCAGCCAACACTCATAACAGTCTATTAAATCATTTTAGAATTGTTCTATATTTGGAATTTTATGATTCTTGGTTTCAAAAAACTCATTGCTCATTGAGAGATGCAATCGGTTTCTCACAGCAATTTAAATGCTCAGTCAGTTTTAAGAACACACAGAGTTGCATCATAATGGCATGACGGGATGTCATAATACCCGGATGTGATGTCATAATACCAGAAAGTGATGTCATGATAGAAACAACCAAATGAAAATAGGAATGAAGCATTCTGATTGATTCAGTGATAAAAATTGGACCAATGAAACCAGTTAATTTAAAACTCATTACATTCTCAGAACACATTGAAGTTTTACTTGACATTGAGTAATGAGGTTTTTGAAATCCAGAAACACAAATTCTAATAATGAAATAATTCTAAAATGATGTAACAGATTGGTTCATAATTTTATGTAACAACTGTGAAAATCAATCTTTTGGATAGTATTCAAGTTATTATGTTTTGAAGAATCTCTGACAAACTAGCCAATTAAAAGAGGACAAAATCCGCTGGCCAGTGACGCTTGTCATCGCAATAACCAGATTTTTCTATTGGAAAACCCTGTTAAAACATTCTGAATGTGTTTCTGCATCGATTTTGTCACAGCGCGAAAACTGACGTCACATGATTTTTATAGCAAATAATTCACTTGACGTCACGTGACTTGAATCACTACATAATTTTAAGGTTTATTCCACCGGGGGGCATAGTATAGCTTTACAGACACTGGTAAGGGATTAAAGTCAATATAAAATAACATATCCTTAAGGTATAAGTGAAGTGGGGTTTTAAGGCGCACCAACACATTACAGGTTATATGGCGCCTTAAGGTATAAACAAACGACACATTAATTGCAATCTATAGTTATCAATCTTCCCAATATATTTAAAAACTAACCCATCAAACAACGGCAAAATTACACTACAAAGCCATTTATCAAAACGTTCAGGTCATATTATAATGTATATGTGCTGATTAAACGTAAAGGTTTATTCACGGGTTCTAAAAATACTCGTGACTAAATATGCGTAAAATGAATTATGAGTTGGTAACTCTTAATTTGACGCTCCAGTTTTGGGGTTTGGCCTGGCTGGTTAAATACGTTTATATTGTGTCTAGAGAGTTTGGATTCTCAAAATATGTAAGTTATGTATATACCTTGTCATCATTAGGTTTAGAAACGGTGTACAGATGTAAAATGTAGCTGTTGTTGGTGGGATAGCTACTTTAAGAACTCCAGTTGCCGGTATATGAATAAGAACTACAGATACGTCGCCTTATTCTAGCGTAAAATCAAATACAGTCATTGAAGTATGCTTGGTACAGGGAGCATAATGGGAAAAAAATAATCCACCATGAGTTTATCCATGTGCGATAGGGAAATCTCAACCTCATTATCAGAATTGCAACCAGGAACTTGGCAGAGCCTCATCCCTGGTTAAAATTCCGACCCTCGGGTGAGATTTCCCTATCTCAAATGGATAATCCTGATGGATTCTTATAGCCCTATACATCGTATGTACTATAATAATGATCATGAAAACTTTCTATGCTAAAACTGAATGAATAAGACCAATTAGGTAAAATATAAATTAATTGTATATCTAATATTTTAAATGTTATATTTACAGAATATTCGATAGCATAAAACAAATTTATTAAAAAAAAAAATGTAAAAAATGAGACAGAAAAGTTTGATAATAAATAATTCAATATGATTCATAAGTATAATAATAAATAATTCAATATAATTCATTCGATCACCTCAACATTCAGGCTTCTAACAATCTAGTGTACAGACCTTGCCCCAGTTTGTGTGGGCCAAGTAAATAGCCAACTGTTAGTCCATACAAGAGGTAGAATTCTTTCAATGAGAGCCAGAAGCTGAATACCCTGGTTTTGAGTTGAATGTGGATCCAGAACATGACATTCATTTCCAGTTATCACCTTCATCTCCATTCTAGTCATGCTCCTCACCACTCCCCATTCCAACCCTATATGACCTAAGCTGTTTAAGGGTTTACTCAATTTCTATCGGTGAAATATCAGGATTTTTCAGTGAACGGAAATTCATAATTGCTAAATATTAAGAACTTACTTTGAATGCAAAAATAACTATCTGTGACGTGGAGTCATAATGTGTTGCTAACAGACGCCATCCGCTGATAACATTCAACAAACATCAAATTCATACATAACCTTTGATTTAAAATGTAATAAATAAAATATTTAACTCCTGTTTAGTTAAACCTAAGGAAACTGAAACATCCACAAATAAATATAAAAATACATTCCTTCAACAAGAAATGTCACCATTAAGTGACAAAAGCCTTTTTACTCATTAGACTTTTGACCTCCAAGTGTGACCTTGACCTTTGAGGTACGGACCAGATTCTTGCACACAACAAACCTCCTCATCGTGTTTAAAATATGTGTGAAGTTTCATGGAAATCCCTTCAGCTCTTTTAAAGTTATGGCAGAGACATGATTGTTTCGGACGGAAGGACAAACGAACGGATGGTGTGATTACTATCATTATATGCCTCCCTTTGGGGCATAAAAAGAGTTTCTTGGCACAGTATTGACTATTGTACGGATGGCACACATTTCTGATGTTCTGTAATATTAAAGAGGATAAAACATTGTTTAATAGGTTATTGAATTTGTATGGCTAAATATTACTTGGAACAAGTTGTTTTGGCAAGGGACGACAAGCTTGCGAGTCGACCTGCGCCAAAACAACGAGTTCCAAGTAATATTTAGCCATACAAATTCAATAAGCTTTTTAATGTATACTTTCATATCGTTTTCGATCACTGTTAATTTTATCACTATTACTTTTCATTGTATTTGTGTTATTTTTATAGCTTTTGATGGAATTCCTATCTTGTCATTCAGTTTCATTTTGTGTGGATGATTCTTTTGCGCGAAAATGACGTTGACGTCGGATGACGTCATTAAAAAATCAAGCGATTTTCTAAAGTTTGTTAACCATTTGATAATGTTAAAAACAGTGGGTGAGTGACCATTTCAATTATTTTATCAATTTCTGCCATAAATGGTTAAAAAAAAAACATCTTTTTTTGCTGGCACTCTAGGAAGGATTCCGTTATTTTTATTTGAAAGCAGTTCCTTATTTCTATTTCGCAGCTCTTAGCAAGCACGAGAAAATGTTCCGGTGCAATATCAATGTGTGCAATATCGTAGAATATTGCACACTTAGCTCAATGCAAACTAAACGGGACAATATGAAAGTATACAATAATCTGGCATAATTATAAGATACCCATATCCTCATTTCACACGCGTGCTAGAAAATCTGATTCTACAGAAAGTTGCTGACAAAAATCATGCCCTCGATTCAGGATATAGCTAAAGTGTGTTGTTGGCACTCAGAAACACCATTTCATATTTCGTGGCAATGAGAAATAGTTATCCAACTAATTACAAAAAGGCAATGGTATGCAAGAAAAGGACCAATCATGGATTTCTGGATCAGAGAGGGAGACATTCCATCTCTCTGTATAACAGTTAGTCGAAACAATTAAAATTTATAAGTGAGGATTTACCAATACACCATACATAATGGGGGCAGATAAAAGTCACGGGCATCAATAATGATAACAACAACAGATACGTGATGGGTAAATAAACCAAAAGAATCAATCATGGGAATAGGGAAATTCCAAGCCTTGGTATATACATATATATTTTTTTATCAGGTATACCTCGTGTTGGAATTCCCGATCTTCACCGGATACCTATGATGAATTATTATCTTCCCCCCAAGGCCATAAGTTGGACAAATATATTAGTTGGACCAAATTTATCTTCCCCATAGGCCATAACATGGATAAGTCGGTTCGTTGGACCAAGTTTATCTTCCCCAGAGGCCATAATATGGATCAATTAATAAGATGGACAAACTTATCTTCTTCCAGAATAATTAGATGGATAAAAAAGTTAATTGGATCCAATAATCTTCCCACTAGGCCACAAGATGCATAAATAGTCCAAACTGAGGTGTGTTGTGAAATAACTTCAAAAGACAGCCTGGATAATGTCAATAATAATCCGGATATTTTAACATCTGCAGCGGATCCAGAGCGAGGTACATTTCTGAATTGGTTGTGACCTGTGTTGTCAATGCCATACGTGAATCCGTCTGCATGTTGTAGGGGATCTGTAACTGATTGGTCGGAGCAAGTCCAAAACCAGCGCTGGCGTAGTTATACATGTAGTGTGGAATGTCTGGGAGCAAACCGGCTGTCGATGTACTTGGGATACCAGTAGTACCGTCATCAGGGTTGGATCCAGACATCGGCACTGTCGGTGCAAGCTGTAAAAGATGTATTTTATGTTAAGGAAATATAATATAATATGAAGTATGTTTAAGCTAATACATGTAGCTTTGTGATTAAACAGAAATCAATTATAGAATCCAGGAACTTAATAAAGTTTGAAATGAGTTTATGGCACACCAACACAAAAGGTTATATGGTGCCAGCAAGAATGAACATGCCAGGTCCATCCTCCATTTACATCAAGATAAATGCGTGCAGAGTGTGCCTAGAACCTTCTCAATCGCAAAGTTGCTGCAAATTCTATTATTAACACTCCATTTAGTGCTGAAACCGTGATCATTGTATTCTGCAACCACTGGAGTAGCACCGGAAACAATTTAGGGATGAGGATAAAGACAAAATGTCAAATGAACATGAAATTGTGGGTATTTTATCCCTCTGTCTCGATAAGCAGTGGTCCTGTTCTTGCCTGGGAACCATACGGTGAGATTTAAAGTTGAATCCCACAGGAAGCTCGACTTGTGAAAAGTGTCGATTCTAACGGATGGCAGGAGGTTTACAGTACTGTTCTACCCAGGAAGAAGTGGGTGGTCTGCCTCCATCACTAACAATCGACTATCATATACAGCCTAAAATTTGCTAAAAATGACGCAAAACTCCATTCCACCAACCAACTAACGTTAAATCCCTTAACCCTAATTGTTTCATGGTCATCATCAGAAAACAGAAACTGGTGAACTGCAGAAATAGACACACCTGTCCCATAGCAATCATGTGTTCTGTGACCTTTCTGTCCATTTGTTCACTGTTCATATACAGTGTTTCGTCTCTTATTTCCATTTCGTCCGGTTTGTCCTGGTACTCGTCCTGGGTCGGAGCCAGGGTGTCTTCACTCGTCTCCTCTATATCCTGAAACATGAGGACATTTACATACACAAATATTCCATGTTACCGTAAATACCACAGAAGCACAAAAAAAAGACAAACTTTTTTATCAATTTATATTGTTATTTAAATGATTTAGTTTAAAATTGTGCATGTAAAAGTAAATATTTGTAGCATGTTTTATACAGAAATCTTCCATTGCTTATTTTCTTTCTTTTTTCTGTACCTTTTCCGGCATAATAGCGGTAACTCAGAGTAATTATTCTGAAAGCACATGATAGGTAAAAAGTTCTCTAGCCACAGTCTGTTCCACAATTTATCTTTTTTGAAATCCAAATCAAGATACAACAATAGATACCACACGATTCAAACATTGCAATATACACTAAACCAAATTGCTAAGTACCAACCTAAGAATATGTCAATAATATTCTCATAAATAGTTTAGAAATGTTACCATACACTCTCAAATCAACTCGTAAATACCGTAATAAACAAAACACAATCAGGGGGAATCACACGCTAATGCGCATGCGCAGGAAAATTTCTTTAAAATAGCTGACCTTTTACATCGAACCATTGAATCAATTTGACATGCACAAAAAAATTAAAGTATGTGGTAAACATTTTCAGCCAAGGGGAACAACTAGTTCACGTCAATCAATTTAAATTTGTGGACAGTTATTTCCCTTTAAATTATGAACGTCGAAGTGAAGTAAATTACATCTGATACATACAGTTGAAAAAACGTTTTAAATTGTAGATATATTTTTTTTCTAGATATTCTTTTTGTGTATTCATATGCAATGGTATATTTATGTTTCAGTTAATAACTACACACGTTTTTATCATCCCTAACATGGATTTTTAGGTATTAAACTGAACATGACGATAACTACTGCATTCAGCTCAAACGACCGGCCCAATTCAGTCTATATTTAGTAACGGTCACGTGACACTTGTTACTGAGAATAGTGTTAACACGGAATATTTACGGCAAAGGGGTAAGCTTCTCTACCGGCAAAAATATTTAGAGATGACTAGTTTTAATTTAGATGTATTAAAAAATCAACATAAAAATGACAATATCTGGTATACAGCCAGTACATGTACTTCGAATTAGTGAAGCTTTTGATGATCCTAATTCTAAAATATGCCAGTTAAAATTATTTTGACATCATGTTTTACTAGCATTACCACTACAAATGCGTTTGCAAAAGCAATTTTCGAAATATTTAATGATAATGCTGAATTACAGTTACTTGAATTTCAAACAATATTCAATTTAAAGGGAGGTAATTTAAGATTATCCATATTTCATTTTTTTATAGACGGAAAATCTGCGATAAATGGGTCAAATTGTTATGTTTTTTTCTATTATTTCATGCCAATTTTAAGAATTTTATATCTTTAAGCGATCTTTGACTCATGTTATGTGTTTTATCTGTACATTTCATGTTTTCATATAAAGGGAGGGTAACTCTCAAAAGATGTAACAATCTAAACAAAAAATAAATGTTTTACAAACTATGGGTCAAAACAAAATACTTATCATATATCCATTCTAAAAAATATTTTAAATAAGAAAATTAGTTAAGATACAAAAGTTGATACTTAGAAATTTTGTTCAGTGTATGTGGGGGAAAAAATTGAAAGATTTTATTTGAAGTCAAACAAAAGTCAAGGTCAAGGTCAGGACATACCTGAATACTACTGCGATTCACTCTTGTGTCCATGACCTTCTGTATGAGAGTACCATCTTTGTTGATGATGTCACCCGAATGACGATCGCGGAACTTCATCTTCAGATGTACTGTGTGCTTGGTAACCACGTCCAGGTTGTGAACGGTGCGGATGTGTTTATCCAGGTTACCGCGGAGACCAGTCTTGTATGGACAGATGGAACACAGGAATGGTTTGTAGTTCTGTATAATGTACAGTGCAGTGTTTAGTGGTAACTACCATATATGAATCAAAGTTAAAATAAATAAAAATGTGTATGTGGACACGTATGGCCCAGCTGTTTTCTATCATCTGAAATAAGGTCGTAACTCTTGACGAAAGTGAATGGACCAGAAAAGAGCAACAATATGTGCAACTAGACTTCATACTGATGTTTCCTACTGGTCCAGTGTTAACAAGTTCAAGAAGGAAGAGTCCTGACAAGAGAGTGTGATATATGTACAAACGTGTGACGTATGTACAGACAGATAAGAGCAACACTATATACCCAAACAACTCCCCCTCCACACTCCACCACACACACACACACCCACACCACACACACCCATGCAAAACAATTTAAGCACTCTTAAATTTCTCATCAATATGTGGTTCTATATGAAAACAGGAGGATAATGAGAATATTACAAATAGGGTTTCATGTTGCCTTCAATTAATATGGAGGTTTTAATGGTACAGATGGTCTTGAAGATTATGAGATTGGTCTTTAGGCATTTTTCATAATTTTATTTAAATGCTATACAGAGTTATGAAACCTGGTGTGTGAGTGGGCTTGATCAAACTGAAGACATCTGCAAAGTTTGAATGAATTTGAATATAAAGCAATGTTGAAGATACAAGAATGTGAAAAACATTAACAAAAAACTTTATGGTAAATGTTGCCACCACCACTGCAAAGTGATACCTTAGTAGGCAAGACAAACATTCAGTTACTACACTGCTTGGCTGCTGTACAGGTGTTGAATGTAGCAATTTTAACCCCTAAGCACAACTACAATAGCCTTTGGGTCCATTGTAAATCCAGATCAGCCTGCGAGTAACAGAGTTCAGGGTTTTACAATGTCCGGCTGATGATCTGTCATTTTCCCAAAACACTCCTTTGCCACATAAATGGAATGGTCTTAATTCAAAGAAAGGACAGTCCATTATATATATGTAGGGGGTTAAGGGTTAATAATTACTTATATACTACTGGTTTCTTTCTCACCTTATGCGTATGCATGAGTCGCATGTGTTTCTTGAGGCCCACCTGATCTACACAGGAGTACAAACACCCATCAAAGTCACACTTGAATGTTTTCTCTGTGGATATACATCAAATACGTAACATCAAACATGTAAAATCAAACACACACTAATAAACGTGCAACATTAATCTGTAACAAATCAAAACAAGGAAATGGGTTTATGTATGGGATAATGTAGATTATGACAGACTGTGATTAGGACAGATGTCTGTGTAGTCTGCGTGTGTACGAGGTGTTGAAACAAGTGACATCAGAGTATATGTAGACCGTCGTGCGTATACAAGTAAAGCATTTTACACTACTTGGCTACTAAGAATGTTACTGTTCAAAGTAAAAGATTTACAGATATAACAGGTGGTGAAAACTAATGCCTCATGTGGGCGTCGAACTGAGTGTCTCTGGCTTACCTTACCAGTTCTCTAACCTCTGAGCTATGAAGGACACACGGTTGGCAATTGATTATTCATCATTTAGCTGTACCAAGTTATTGAACTGAAGTGGATTTTATAGCCGCACCAACAGCTTAAGTTGTATGGCGAATTTCCACTTAAGATTGGTGGAGGAAGACCCCAGGTGCACTTCTGGACAATTTTTTTGTGCACGGGAAGGCACCTGGATAGAACCACCGACGTTCTGCAAGCCATCTGGATAACTTCCTCACATAAAGAGTCCAGTTCCCATGTTGGCTTGAACCCACAGCGGTGAGGGGCAAGTGATTCCAAGTCAGAGACTTTAACCACTCGGCCATGAACACCGCTCGATTATTTATTAAACATCCATCAAGCCATGTCCTTATAGAAGAGAAAAGTGCACATTACCTCCATGATATTTGATGTGTCTGTTGAGGTAACTCTTGGTGACAAACTTCTTACCACATATACTGCACACCCAACTTCTCTTGTCTACAACAATACGAGGTGGTTGCATTATTAAATGTGTTGGAGTGCAGAGCGTCACAGTTAGGGTAATTGCAACATATCAACATCAAAAAATTATGAAGTTTCAATCTGTGTTTACAAATTGTTTACAGCACACAATTTGGCTTAATCTGAGCCTTCTCTGACCTTACCAGCCCTTTTTATGATTTTGATATTTCATCTGGCTGTGTACACACAAAAAAAAGAAAAAAGAAGAAGACTTTTAGTGTCAGAGAAGGCTCGGATTAAATTTTGCTCTGAAAACAACACACATCTGAGGAAGTAACTATTTTGCTAATGAAAATAATTTAGAATCTGTTGCTGTAAATGTTCACTGAAATATTCAAAAACAAAGAAATGGTAAAGAGCGCGGTAGCCATTGTAGGTCTGAATAAATCTTAATTACTATAGGGCCAGAAACCAGTAACATTGGCCCAGAAACTAGTGGTACTGGGCAAAACTAGTGGTATTTGGCCAGAAACTAGATGTATTTGGCCAGAAACTACTAGAATTTGGCCAGAAACTAGCAGTATTAGCCCAGGAACTACTGGAATTTGGCCAAAAACTAGCAGTATTTGCCCAGAAACTTCTAGAATTTGGCCAGAAACTAGCAGTATTTGCCCAGAAACTACCATAATTTGGCCAGAATTTAGCAGTATTTTCCCAGAAACAACTTGAATTTGGCCAGAAACTAGCAGTATTTGCCCAGAAACAACTGGAATTTTGCCAGAAACTAGCAGTATTTGGCCAGAAACTAGTGGTATTTGGCCACCAACCAATGGTGTAGGGCCAGCAACTAATCAGCAATAATCTACAATATCTACATATGAACAATAACACACACATTAATGCTGAAGAAATGGCAGAGATGCAACCAAGAAGAGAATAATGTTTTAATACAATAATATTTTTTGTATAATGTGTTTCTAGTTTAGAAACTATATACGTGCTAGCTAGTACTAAATCTTAAAGTCAAACCTTCATGTGCATCCATATGGCGTTCCAGCTTGTTTTTACGTATTGTTTGGTAGTCACACAGCTCACAAGAAAACCTGCAAATTAAATTAAAATGAAATGGGGGGTTTACGACCCGTATTAGGTTATATTTGAAGTATATAAAATTAAGTCACGGGTGATTTACATTTTATTTGGATGGATATTTCTCTTCAATATTTACCCATTTTGCAAAGTTTGAAAAAACTATAGTATCTTTTAGAGTTTTATCCAAATATTTAAACTTTGAAAACCCTAGAATGTTATATTTAACCTCTCTCGTATCATAAACTAATGAATGAATGAATGGTGTTTTTCGGCATGTTGACACATATTGTGCGCAAAAACTGATGAAAGATGAAGAAATGAAGTATTAATTAAAAATTAATGTAAATATATAAAAGATAAAACTATTTACAAATAAGGGATGATAACGCCCGAAAACAGGTACCGGTATATAAATAAATAAGTAAATATATATAAGAACATATTATAATGATTTATATAGTCTGATTTCTTTCAAGAAATCAAAAACAAGACTAAAATCTATAGTATCAAATAACTCTGTCATAGTATTAACATTGTAGTACCTTTGACGCATAGGATCAAAGTCTACACATTCCAACAAGATGTGTTTGACCGTTAACGGTACAAAGTAGGGTATACATTCTGCAGATGTTCCGCAGTTTACTTACACTTTATATTGTTCTGGTACGGGTATCTGGTGTAGGGTATACATTATGTAGATGTTCCACAGTTTGCTTACACTTTATATCGTTCTGGTATGGGTATCCGGTGTAGGGTATACATTCTGAAGATGTTCCACAGTTTACTTACACTTATTATCGTTCTGGTACGGGTATCTGGTGTAGGGTATACATTCTGTAGATGTTCCACAGTTTACTTACACTTTATATCGTTCTGGTACGGGTATCTGGTGTATGGTATACATTCTGTAGATGTTCCACAGTTTACTTACACTTTATATCATTCTGGTACGGGTATCTGGTGTAGGGTATACATTCTGTAGATGTTCCACAGTTTACTTACACTTTATATCGTTCTGGTACGGGTATCTGGTGAAGGGTATACATTCTGAAGATGTTCCACAGTTAACTTACACTTTATATCGTTCTGGTACGGGTATCTGGTGTACCGTATACATGTGCCAGCAGAGCTCTGCCTTGTGGAGAAACTTCTCTGAGCATAGATGACACAGCTCATTCCACGACTCCTGACCTTTGTGGTGTTTCTTGATGTGGATCTGAAATTGTATTACACGATTAACCCTTAGCCCGCTATGAATGTATAATGGACTGTACTTTCTTTAAATTTAGACCATTCCATTTATGTTACAAAGATGTGTGTTTTGGAGAAATAACTGATGAACAGCTGGACATTGTAAACCCTGATCAGCCTGCGAGTTACTCGCATAATAAATGCATAATTCTGTGACATAATGAATAAAATGTGTTTGTAAATCGGCAAAGGTTTCACTAAACTATGAACATGAATTTAATTATCACTTTACCAGCCTAAACAAAAAAAAGAGAGAAGATAAAATCGACGTACAACAATTTCATTATGTGGAAACGCATCTTTTCTTTCTGGTTTAATGGTATATAAGCTGGTAGCTCTCCTTTGAATTAGGTTAAAATAAACTAGAACTATCACTGAAGGTGATGAATACCCCTGCTTAAATTTTAAGTCAAACAAAGGGCCATTATTCTGTAATAAATTAGGCAATCAACAATGGGTGATGTAGATGGACATAAGATTATCAGTTCTTATGTGTATATGAAGTTTGAGAACAACCAATTCAAAATTGTTTGAGGAATGCAAGTACTGAAAATGTATTACACCATGCGATGGGACAAAAATGTGTTACGTGACGGGACGCAACGCGACGGGCGTGATTCCTATATAGCCCCACTTCACTTTGTGAAAGTGGGGTAAAATTAAAATATTTCTCACATTGTAAGCATTCCACCACAAACCATATTGAAATCACAGACCTAATAACAAATTTATTAATATGTCTGTGTTGAAATGTATTAAATGCATAAAATTAGGTCACATGATCTCTTTGAGTCAATGAAATGTTGGCAACAACGACTGTAATACTCACATCCAGCCCTCCCTTCTGGTTAAATGTGAGGTCACATTCCTCACACTGATATATCCTCGCGTTGGTGTGTATATTCACATGGGTCACCAGGGCGCTCGGCAACTTGAAACCCTTCCCACAAAACTCGCACACGTGTGGACGTTCATTACCATGGCGACCCTGCATGTGGATTTGCAGGTAATGTTTACTTGCTGTCACATACTTACAGCCCTGAAATGTAACGCCAACATTAAAGCTTCAATCAATGTTGCAAAGACAATAGCCAATATATGACACAGTCTTTATAAATATTAGAATGGCTTCATAAACAAGCCTACCTGAACATGGATAGATACACTAACACTAAATGCCCCAGCCACTCTCATTTATGTATAAAATAAAATAAATTTAAAATTCATATTGTACCAGATCAATACCTGGTGGGCCGGACTTAAAGATTATGGATAGGTAGGCCTGTAGACCTGAGGTTTCAATGTTTTTTTCAATTCCCAAACACCAGTTGCAGGCCTTGAATTCACCAACCATTCTTCCAACTATTCTTAGACTTGAGCTCAATTACTCAGATTTCGTTCACAAATATTCCCATAACCTTTAGAGATAAACAATTGTCTGAAGTTTGCTATTTCTTAGTATGCATTCTATTTATACATAGCAGCTTGTTATGAAAGTTCATCCTTTACACTTACAAAAATATGTGTGATTGAAATGTGCATACCTGGACTTAAGTCTAAGAATATGCTCAAGAATGGCTGGTCAAGTGAATTCAAGGCCAGGTTTTGATCTCACACAATATACTTGTAAACCTGCTGTTAATATGTTATTTCTTTTCTGACATGGATTTTTATGTTTATAATAAATTTATGCAACTTTCAGGGCTCAATCTAGGCCAGGAATTTAGGGAGAAGTCACTTCTCCCTCAAGTGATTTTAGGGAGAAGTGGAGAGAATTTAGGGAGACTTCACGCGACGTGTATACGTAGACAACGGATGAATAGTCATCACCATGTATATTGCAATGCAGTGAATACAGTGTAATGCACACTAATTCTTTTTACTCTATAATATGAGCTTGAAATATTGATGCAAATGTCTATAAAATGGATTTATTACTATACTGTACCTTTTTAAAGTTCTTTTTTTTTTATTTTTTTTTTTAAATTTCGGCGACTTGAACTTCGCTTTGATGTGCTGCCAAGGCGAAGTCAAGAGATCGCGGGCGCGTTCTACACCCAAATCGCCCAGTAGATTGAGCCCTGACTTTTCAAGAGACTGAATATGCAGCTTTATCCTGTATTAATGTAACTTTATTTTTTCTGGAATGAATCATTGCTATAAATGACATAATATTTTTTACATTGTTATTTTCCATTTCTGGTGTTTAAAATGACATCTTAACGGTTACAAGACGTCATATGGCATCGCGATAGATATTGATAGGAAATTTAATACCTCCTCAACAAACAATCAGCATTGACTACTTTAATAAATCATTTTAGATATAAAAATAATAGTCTTTATCTCACCTCAAATGTACATGCATGTAGCTTAAACTGGAGATCATAGGGAATGCCGTGTTTACTGTACTGGTGACATGCCTGTCTCACGGCGGAGGTCAACATACGTCCGCACACCGTACATGGCCAGTGTTCCTGTCGTGTAGATTTATTTCCACCGTTTTCCAAATGGTGTTCCTTAATATGCATTTTATAAGCTTTATTGTTTGGCAAGAAGGCATGGCAGACATGGCACTCTTTAGGGGATTTCACACTTTTTGCAGGTCTGTGTTCTTTCATATGTGCTATGAATGCTTTATGACTTGGCAAGGATTTTTGGCAAATACTGCACTCTTTTGAAAACTTGGCACTTTTCTCCAAACGATGACCTTTTATATGCAATGTGTACGTTTTATAATTTGGCAACAGTTGTAGGCAAATTTGGCATTCTTTCGGAAACTTTGTTTTAATTCCTGTACGTTTGGCAACTATTAAAGTTTTGTTCACATTTTTAATTTTGTTATTTCTAGCTGGCACTTCCTTTTTTTCAGCATTACTAGGACTGTTTTGAATGACTTCAGAATTTGAAACGTTCACAATTTCATCAAAATCACTAACATCAGATAGGCATTCATTTGTTACATGTTGAGACAATTCTTCCATTTTATGTTCATTTTCTAAATTGTTTTCCGATTGTTGTGGCTCTTTTTTTCTCACCTTTGTTTTCTTACAATGAAGCTTTCTGACTGAATCTAACTGCTTTGGACCCCCTGTGTTTCTAGTTTTTTTAGGCACAATTTCCATTTTACTTATTTTACAATTAGATCTTTTAGACCTTGTGTTTAAATATAACTCATCCGCACAAACTTTATCAACAATTCTATGGAGAGGTATTGACAATTTGGGAACTTTTAATGGTTGAATTTTTGTTTTACTGGAATCTGTTTTATCAAATGTATTATCTTTTAACCTCATATTTGGTTTATCCAAACTCCCTTTTGATTCTTTACTTTTGCAATTTCTTTTTCTTGGGTTACTTTTGTTTATTTTCACATGTGGTACATCTTCTAATATATTTTCTGGTCCAGTGTGTCCATTTTGCACTTCACTATTGTCTGTCGGTACAGAATCACCAACAGACGGCTTTATATCTGCTGTCTGCTTAGTTACTTCTTCCTGATTCTGCTGCAGATACTGTCTGCACATTTTCACAGCATTGCTTAGCAACAGCCTATCACAGAGCTGTATGACACATGGGAGCCTCTCTCTGGGAACATGCAAACTTCCGGAATATATATAGTTTAAAACACATTCCATGATGTCATGACGTGTATCATCAATGTATAAACTCTCAGCCACAGTGTCAGTTTCACTCAGATGTAAACTATCAGCAGTAGTAGTAGTAGTAGTAGTAGTAGTAGTAGTAGTAGTAGTAGAAGATTCCGCAGTATTAGATGCTTCCCTCAGATGAAAACTGGAAGGCAAATATATTCATATAATTTAAATCAACATAGGCATAGTAGCCAGGTAGGGTCAGGTTCCCATAATATTTTGACTAGGTGGGCCAGAGTATACTTTGAACAGTTCTATTATTGATTTTAAATTAATGAAAATAAAATTACCCCAAAACTCAATGAAGTGCACATTTAGCCTATAATTCAGTTTGAGTAGTTTTGTTTAACCCTTAACCCGCTACATATATATAATGGACTGTTCTTTCTTTGAATTAAGACCATTCCATTTATGTGACAAAGGGTTATGTGACAAAGAGTTACTCGCAGGCTGATCTGGGTTTACAGTGGACGCAAAGGCTATTATAGTCGTGCTTAGCGGGTTAAGGTTTAACATATTGCATAGATAGATAATATACATACGTATACATATACATGTAACATTGTTTTCTGAGAAGTTTTTTGGGGGATGTCAGGAAAGTGTCAGAAGTCCTATATTCAGTGGGGCGTCCGTGGCCGAGTGGTTAGAGTCTCTGACTTGCAATCACTTGCCCCTCACGGCTGTAGGTTCGATCCCTCAGGAGCCTAGGAATCTTGATGTGAGGAAGCTATCCAGCTGGCTTGCGGAACGTCGGTAGTTCTACCCAGGTGCCCGTCCGTGCATGAAAATTGCCCGGAGGGGCACCTGGGGTCTTCCTCAACCAGTGGAAGCTGGAAAGTCGCCATATGACCTTAGCTGTTGGCGCGACTGTAAAATCCAATTCAATTCAATTCAAAGTCCTACATTCCACAATATATCTGAGTTTGACTTCAAATTCAAAACTTAATTTATACATAAAAAATACATTATTATCTACCTCTGTCTGAAGTATGGGCAGGCAGCAATAAGCACAAGTTTGTGTGCAGCGATACATGCTCCATCGCTCATCACCAGTGTCACATCACATCCCCTGCCATCCTGTTGTAAACGGTGGAGATCTTTCAATACCCCGCAGGCATAGTCTGGGACGGTGAACATACATATATCATCTACTTCCATCTTGAGCGTGACTGATCCCTTGTAGTTCTATTTTTCAGCAGTAAGTAACAGTATAAACATTAACACTACAAACTATGTCTTCAGAATTATTCAAAATGTGTTTTTATACCAAATAAACAAAATGACCAACAGGTCAAACTATCAAAATAGTAAAGTGTTAAGTGCCAAATTTTTACAACTTAGCAACACACCGACTCTGCTTAAGTTATTAAACCAGATTGGTGACCGTGTCTTATTTCGACTTATTTAAATGTAAAATCTACAATACAGATATTAAAATTGACATGGAGGTGAGGTGGGCGAGTGGTTAGCATACTGGCCGTTCATTCAGGATGTCACAGGTTCAATTCCCGGGTTTTTCAATATACTCCCACAGTAACTTACTCTGGCCAAGGTACTGTGGAAGTATGGTCTTCCTTCTGATGGGATGTAATACAGCCGGTCCCCAGTGCAGGGAGAGTAATACCCTGTGCATGTTAATGATTTCACTAAACGTCTGTGTTAATCAGCGATTCATGCCCATATGCCTTCCCTGTGTTAATCAGCGACTCATGCCCATAAGCCTTCCCTGTGTTAATCAGCGATTTATGCCCATAAGCCTTCCTTGTGTTAATCAGCGATTCATGCCAATAAGTCTTCCCCAAAAAACGCGGCTACTCAAACTACTCGAAAGAGGGTGTAGCGGTATATAAGGATATATATCCGGATACGTTAACTATCCGAATATATAACCACTATAAAAGAGTTTATTAAGTAATTAAATTCAAGACGAGTTTGATTGTGATGGCAATGTGGTGTATCACAAATTCGAACAGTTTACCTGTATCTATAGAAATTCCAGAAATGTTATTCAGTTGTATCTATAAACCCTTCGCATTTTCAGGACCATTTTATTTTCAGAACCATTTTTGTTGTTTCTTTTATGCACGAGGTGTAATAAACAGTGACACCGGTTGATAATGCGAGAAAGAAAATGGCGAATAGATCTGACGTTGAAATCTGCAAATAATCCACATCCAGTGATACATTGAACCAGATCGAGACATTTTCAGTTTGGTAAACAATTGAATCAAAGTTTGATGAAGCTGACACATTACTATATGGTGTGCTGTCGGCAAATGCACTTGCACATTTTGAGTCTTTATTTTGATGGACACTGTAGTCTGTAAAGTAGAGTCAGTAGTATGGCAGTCGGGTGCTGACCCAGTGCCAGTGTTTCCTGTTGTAAAGAGCACATTAGGGCTTAAACTGAAATTAAACTAAGTGGAAGACATTTGGCCGGTACGGGACTTGAACCTCGGAACCCTTGCTTACAGGGCGAGTGCTCAACCAACTGAGCTAACCGGGCCATCGGATACCCACCAGGGTTTCCCCCAGACCTATATCGGATGTCGCATGCGACATGCTTTAATGCCCGGCGGCCTTTGATCTCCGCGACATCCCTTAAATTATGCCACTTGAAACAATTGCAGTCCTGCGCGTGCCTGAATCTGATTGACAGGTTTATTGTCGCTCCCACTAAATAAGCTATCAGCCAATCATATACGCGATAGCAGACAGCTGATTACCACCTGTAACCTGATCCGTGACCTGTGTATAGACTTGTTAGTGTTGAGTGGCATATGTTTAATAATTAGGACACGGTGCTTTATTGATGAGGGACATGTGTTGAGTTGAGAAGAACAATTGCTGAAAATCGAGAAACAAAACAAACATGATTGTTTCATTCTGCAAGAATGTATGTAAGGACTGTTCCATTAAAACATACCAGGGGGTAGCGGATGGCAATTTATAGAAAATACGTGGTAGGTGCCTTGTCCCAAAAAACATTTTCGCATCTACAGGTGGGTGGGTAAATCTCACACAAAAACAATTGAGATGTGGGGAATGGGGGGTATCTGAAATAAATCAATCAAGATGCGGTCTCAAACATTTTTAATCAAGATGGGGTGTTTTTCAAGTTAACAAAACACATTTTTTTCTTGAATACTCGTTGATAAGCAGACTTGCTTCTAAAAATAGAATGAATTCAAAAACGACAACTCCTACGAAATTTCGTACTTCGTCTCAATTAGATTTGTACTATTGTACATCATACTCAAGTTGATTCATACTATCGGTTATTTTTCAGAGGGGAAGTTATTAGTCAGCCATCCGTGCAGCCGTCGTTGCACGGCCGTTTTTGAAAAAATCGCGTCTAATATTTGGTGGAGTGGTTGGGGTAAAAAAAGTTGTTGTTTTTTATATTTTTTTTAGTTATTTTTTAAAACTCTTACTTTCTCAATATTGTTATGTTTTTTAAGTACGAAAATATAACAACAAACTTTAAAGTGACACTGTCTGTAAGTATCAAAGCAGAGTATTGGGCATATCCAAATAAGAGCGAAATGAACAGTGAAAACATGAGGATAGACCAAAATAATTCTGACATTTATGACCAGCTGTTTTGTTGTGAATCAGTTCTGTTTTTGTTGTATTAAAGTAACACTAAATGTCAATTAAAATGGCTCTCCGTTGATATATACCACCCCTAATATAAAAAAAATCTAACCTTCAGGAGTGGGTTATCCTGTTTATGAATGAAAAAAAGCCATACCAAACTTTCATTAGGCCAAATAAAATTATACCTGTGTTTACTGTAACATTGCTGAAAAACATTGGGTAGGTAGGTAGGCATTTTATTTTATTTTTATTTTTTATTTTTTGGCGAAGTTAATTTAAGGTGGCGATGAGCTTTGATGAATGGGAAAATGTGGTATTTTAAAAACTACAATAGATAACAATATGAAATTGTGTATGTGTTATTGTTTCCCAAAAGGCATGGCAACAACTGGCTCTTTTCCCAATCACTTGCAATTATTGCAAAGGGGTAAAACAGTTTAAATTATTTTTCGCAAGTCCGGAAGAGAGTCAGTTCCAACAGCAGGACAATGAGCACATGAGTCGGCCGTGATAGCGTGAACATAATTATTAAAAAAAAAGAAGTCGGGGGTGTTTTCAGCGGGTCGGTCGGGTTACAGTAAACTCAGGTATAATTTTATTTGGCCTTAGCCAGTTAGGTACGGTAGTTTTCAACACATGTAAGGTTATATATGATGATCAATTTTTCTGTGGTGAAGACAGACCACCCACTTTCCCTGGGTAGAACCAGTACTGTACACCTCCAGCCATCCGTGAGAATCGACACTTCCTCCCTTACAAGCCGAGTTCCCTGTGGGATTTGAACCCACAGCTTTGAGAGGCGAGAAGGTTACAACGTAACGTCGTTAACCTCAACCACGGAGACGCTTGAGTTTGTATGGTGTGTTAGGTCATTTTCAACACTTGTAATGTTATATATGACGGTCAATTGTTTGTGGTGGAGGCAGACCACCCACTTTTCCTGGGTAGAACCACTACTGTACACCTCCCACCATAAGAATTGACTCTTCCCCACTTAAAAGTCGAGCTCTCAGTATTTGGCAAGAATTGACCTGTAATATTAAAGTATTGCACTAAATGATTATAACAGTTTGCGACCTTTATTGAGCTGCCTGGTCTATGCCTCGGTGTACCGGTATCATCCGTTTTTTTGCTCTATTCATCTCGGGCACTTGCGCGCCCAACAATTCGGCATATGCGACATGGCCCAGTTAAAACAGCATGGCACAGTTCGATGTACCAGTTACGTGACCAGCTGCCAGCATATATCGCATATGCTGATCGACATATACAATGAAGTGCACCCAGTGATAGAGCATTGAGATTTTTGGCCTACTCCTTCATTAAGATTTCGGAGAGCAAATATTTCTGGAATTACCCCTCGATTTTATTGAAATTAAGATTTTACTCAAGTTAAAATTTGAGGAGTGATCATTCCTTGAGTCCAAAAAAATAGCTATGGCTCAGAATTATAGCAGACTATTAAAACTGGTTACAAAATGTGATAAGTAGGGATAACTCTGGGCTAACTCTCAATGACCTCAGATATTGTGTAATTTAACGTCTCAAATCGATGTCTGACATAATGTATCTGTAATTTTCTGCATTAAAAAACTGCATGCATGGTTTTTGCTTCCATTTTCCTTTAACTTTACTCATAAAATGAGTAAGCCATTGGCTGTCATAACACAATCTTATTTAAGTATTTTATAACATAGTCATGTCCAGTAAGAATGCATTTTTTCGAGATGAACATATTTGCACTCCCCAAAAAAAGCAAGTGGATTAGAAATTCTACCCCTGTAGATCTTTATGCTGCAAAGCTTGTGTCACAGTACTTACAAACATTTTAGTTCACTTCGATAATTTCCTGTACATTTCAATGTGATTTTATAGAGGCAATACAACAACCGTAATACAAACTATCTGCACCTTCTAAATTAAACATCTTAAATTAATTTACATACATGTATGTATAAAATGACAAAATGAAATTAGTTTCTTACGGTGGCTTGTTTGGACATCTCGCCGTGGAAGTGAGGCTGTGAGGCACGCAAGATAAGAGTGCAAAATCTTGCAGCCTCACATTTTCACCTCGCATTTTCGCCCTGTACATGACAGAGCAAGTACTTGAGGTGAGATCTCACGTTCTTGCCTCGTGATCTCGCCTTGCATTTTTGCATGCTCGCATACAGGGTGAGATCGCAAGAATGCAAAATGTCCAAAGAGCTACCATAGTTATTGAATCATTTTGCTATGATCATATATATTGTGCAGGAAAAAATGTATTTAAATTAAAACTTGGTGACTTTGGTTCTTTCAGATGGCATATTCCAACATGGACATCCTGGAGATAGCAGGGCATTCATCAAGTCTTCTGAAGCAGGTTTTAGCCCTCCAGGCAGAAGACATTCTGTGTGACGTTCGATTGACTTCTCAGGGAGGTGGCGTCTCTGCTCACAGGCTTGTACTGATGGCGGCAAGCCCTTACCTCAAAACGCGACTCTCTGCCGAATATCGCGCTGGGCGTGGCAAAGATCTTATACACTTCAACAACATTCCGCTGAGTTTTATTGAAAGAGTTGTTAAGTACTTGTATACAGGAATGCTAGAAGTGTGTCCGAGCGATGTTGAACAGCTGATAAAGTTTTGTGAAGATTTAGAGTTGGGACTAGCAGTGGAAGCCTGTAAGGATTATATGAATACTTGCGGAGATGTTCCAGTGACGACAAAGAGTGAGGTGCTGTCTGAAAATGGAGCTGACATAGCAGATATTGATGAATTTGGGAGTAAATCCAAGAACAGAAGAGTTCAGAGAATGCCTCGTAAAAGAATCAAAGAAAACGCAACGTCTGATGAAGAAGAAATAGAAGAACATGAAGAAATGTCTGCAGTGAAAAAGAAAAGAGGAAGACCACCGAATAAGCAAGAAAAACAGACAAATGTAAAACAGTCTAAAGGTCGACCTAAAACACAGGCTTTAAAACTAAAGATAGAAAAAGAAAGCAGTGATGAGAGTGCAGAGGAACTCACAGAAGACACAGAAAATATGTTTAAACACACGGTGACGGAAATAGTAACAGGAAGAGTTAATAACAAGATGAACAAAAATGCTGAACCAGTAGATGTAAATCTGGATGAAGATTGCACTGAGGAAATCAGAGAAGCGCTTGTTGATTTGGGTAAACTAACAGAACAAGGTCTATCTGCTAAATCCATTGAAGGAGGTAACAGTGAATTAAATGATCAAAATGTAGAAAACATTACTACTTCTATAGCAAGTTCTGAAGATGAAAGCGATGAACAAAATTTAAATGATACAAATACAAAGGAAAAACACAAAATTGAAGGTGATACCACTAAAGTAAAAGCTAAAAGTGAAAAAAAGACTGCCAAAGTTTCAAAGAAAGTCAGCCGATCTAAAGCAGTAAGGAAAACACAAAAAAATAGAAGAAAGAAAAATGATGATGAGGAAACAGAAAAACCTAGGAAGAGGACATACATTAAAGTTCGACGACAGAAGACATTCCCATGTTCCACATGCACAAAGATATTATCGAGCCACAAACGACTGATGTTTCATGAGTTTAGCAAGCATGGAGCTCCTTATAATTCGGAAATGTACACTATTTTCCCTTGTAAAAGAGAGGCAAGTACATTGAGTCAATGATATTTTCCATGATTTTATTTAATTAATTAAAAGTATATATTGAAAGTTATTATTTCTGAAGGTTTTCTGCTGATAAATTTATTTTAAAGACAGGGCAAAACAGCACTGTTTTGCACTCTTCTATTTTTTTCAAAATAATATGTTTTCTGTTTAACTGTCATAAACTTACCATTTCATACATGTCATAAAGATAAAACTTTAAAAAATTGTGAAACTTTCAGTGTCTTAATGCTATTATTTATATTTTTCAGACATCCTAGAGACTGCTGTTTGAAACTAAATCAAATTTAGTATTTAATTTATAATTATTTACTAATTTTGGTTTCTTTTAGAATAAGAAATCTGTTATATACCCATTCATATATAGATATTGTAATTTCTTTTTGTTGCAATACCAACATGTGTTTTAAGTTTCAGCTGTGTGACTTATATTTATATTAATCATTAATTTTATTAAAAGTTTGTATTCTACTCTCTCACAGTAAAATTCATACATGTGCATTCTTAGATCATTTTTGATATGCATGTGTTTGAATTATATCGGTCAGTAGCTACCTATGGACAGTTCAATGCAATGTGTTAATTAATACTTTGGTATAAGCATTCATGTAAACTACTTTAGTTCAAGGTTTTATTTGAAGATTCTGTTGAATGTTTCCTTTTTAAGATTTTTTTGGAGTTTGGGTGAGGGGCTAGTTAGGAAAGTTTAAGAAAAATGTTTGGCGTCAAAAGCGTTTGAAAAAGCAAGCACATGAACCTTGATAAGTGATTAAGTTATTGTTGTTTTAGCTTTGTTTTCATACTAAATACAATGGTACATACATTGCACATCCCTTCCTGCCCTAAAAAACTGGGAAAAAGTACATATACCGGTATACACATGCACACATAATAGACATTCATGACTGTTTGGGGGAAATTAATTTTCAAATTGGGATCATCTCATCACCGTCTCGAGGTTGCTGTCTAATATAACCTAGTATAATGGGACGTAAAACCCCATTAAATATCATTTCAAATTGGGATGAAAACATCAGCTTTTGTTTTGGGGAACGCTGCTTCGAAAAACAGAAATCTTAGAAAACTGCATAATTATATGCAGCTAACATGACTGAAAATCAGCATAGGTACACTCGATACCAAAGTTTTAATTACAAACACCTCTCTGCTTTTAGGACTGCACATATGTTGCTGCTAATCGACACAACTTGGACACACATATGAAAAGTCGTCATGGCGTAGATCGCCCACACATTTGTGAATTTTGTGGGAAAGCGTTTAAGCTGCCCAACGTTCTAGCCACCCACATAAACATTCATACGGGCAAGAAGTTGTGGAATTGTGAACAGTGTGGCGAGAGGTTCAACCAGCAGAGTGGTCTTGATGTAAGTGTTAGTGTGTGTTTGTCTGTTTGTGTGTGTGTTTGTCTGTTTGTGTGTGTGTTTTCTGTCTGTCTGTCTGTCTCTTGCATACTTGCATACATGCTTGCTGTCTCTGTAGTTGTTTGCTATCTGGATATCTGACTATCCTGTAGATTTGAAGAGGTCTATAATTTTTCTTCATCATATTTTTGCAGGGGATTGGGTGGGGACATAGCCTACCTTGTTACCAAATGGTGCAGGTTGGAAAACTTTGCACTTGTGTTGTGCAAGTCACTTCAGTTCCACTGCTTTGTTTGTCAATAAAGAACCGACTACTTCAGTATATTGTCCAGCCATGTTAAATAAAAAACAAAGGGTAATATTTTATAATTAAATTTGAGGTCGACCTTTTCCTCTTTTTCTCCTTGTGACAAAAAACATGCCTTGTGTTGTTGCCATTCACTTTCCTAAACTTGTGAACTCTTTCATAACTTTGAAAAAGTTTTCTTCTCCTCACAGAATCTCTGCAAGTGGTTTTCCTTAACATATTTTGGTTCTACCTGCTATATATACTATGCTTTGAACAACAGTTATTATTCTTAAATTTATTCTATTTCTTTATCTTCAATTCTATTAGCGGAGGTTCTCTTATTAGGGTAGATGCTGTATTTCATTTTAAATAAGTTTGTGCAGCTGTGCTTTTAATAGAAAGTTGAACAGTTCTTGACAAATGATGTCAGCATCATCAATACTTATTGATTTCATGACTCAACGTCCCAGTTACCGGTAGTTAGTTTTTTGTGTTCCGAGTTAGTTATTAATATTTAGTGATTATGAATTTTCTTTCACTGAGAAATCCTGATCTTTCACCCAGAGAGATGTAATATAAACATTTGCTGTACTGCTATATTTCAGGTCCATATCAAGCGCCATCATATAGGAGAGGCCTCGTGGGCAGAATTGTGTCATTTGTGTTCTGAAAAATTTCTGCAGAAATCAGAACTTGTGTGGCATCTGTTTAAAAACCATGATGTCCCTCTTCCGGCCAAGTACAAGGCGTAAGTATTCATATAGACTAGGAACTGTTATTGAAGTGTTCCAAGTACTAGCTCTCTGGCATTAATGATATTCAGTTATTGCTCAGGACTTACTTGTCAAAAATTACTGTTACTGAGAGAATGTGTGGCCAGAAATTAATATTTTAAGTTTTCTCCCCTGTTTCTGGGAGAATATGTGGCCAGAAATTTACATTCAAGTCCTCTCCCCTGCTACTGGGAGAATGTGTGGTAATAAATTAACATTCAAGTCCTCTCCCCTGCTATGGGAGAATTTGTGGCCAGAAATTAACATTTAAGTCTTCTCCCCTGCTACTCGGAGAATGTGTGGTCATCAATTTACATTCAAGTCCTCTCCCCTGCTACTGGGAGAATTTGTGGCCAGAAATTAGCATTTAAGTTTTCTCCCCTGCTACTGGGAGACTGTGTGGTCATAAATTAACATACTTGTCTTCTCCACTGCTACTGGGAGAATTTATGGCCAGAAATTTACATTCAATTCCTCTGCAGTGTTACAGGGAGAATGTGTGATGAAACATTTACATTCAAGTCCATAAATTAACACTCAAGTCCTCTCTCTTGCTACTGGGAGAATATGTGGCCATAAATTAACATTCAAGTCCTCTCCCCTGCTACTGGGAGAATATGTGGCCAGAAATTAACACTCAAATCCTCTCTACTGCTACTGGGAAAATGCATGGCCAGAAATTTACATTCAAGTCCTCTGCATTGTTACTGGGAGAATGTGTGGTCAGACATTAACATTCAAGTCCTCTCCTCTGCTACTGGGAGAATGTGTGGTCATACATGAACATTCAAATCCTCTCCCCTTCTATGAGAGAATTTGTGGCCAGAAATTAACATGTAAGTCTTCTCCCCTACTACTGGGAGATGTGTGGCCAGAAATTAACATTTAAGTCTTCTTCCCTGCTGCTGGGAGAATGTGTGGTCATAAATTAACATTCATGTCTTCTCCGCTGCTACTGGGAAAATTCATGGCCAGAAATAATTTACATTCAAGTCCTCTGCAGTGTTACTGGGAGATTGTGTGATCAAAAAATTACATTCAAGTCCATAAATTAACATTTCAAGTCCCCTCTCCTGCTACTGGGAGAATGTGTGGCCAGAAATTAACATTCAAGTCCTCTCCCCTGCTACTGGGTAAACATGTGGTCATAAATTAACATTCAAGTCCTCTCCCCTACTACTGAGAGAATGTGTGGCCAGAAATTAACACTCAAGTCCTCTCCTGCTACTGAGAGTCCTCTCTACTGCTACTGAGAGTCCTCTCTACTGCTACTGGGAGAATGCATGGCCAGAAATTTACATCCAAGTCCTCTGCATTGTGACTGGGAGACTGTGTGGCCAAAAATTAACCTTCAATTATTCTCCCCTGCTACTTGGAGAATGTGTGGCCAAAAATTAACATTCAATTATTCTCCCCTGCTACTTGGAGAATGTGTGGCCAAAAATTAACATTCAATTATTCTCCCCTGCTACTTGGAGAATGTGTGGTCATAAATTAACATTCAAGTCCTCTCCCCTGCTACTGAGAGAATGTGTGGTCAGAAATTAACTCTCAAGTCCTCTCTACTGCTACTGGAAGAATGTGTGGCCAGAAATTAACACTCAAGTCCTTTATACTGCTACTGGGAGAATGCATGGCCAGAAATTTACATTCAAGTCCTCTGTATTGTTACTGGGAGAATGTGTAGTCATAAATTAACATTCAAGGCTTCTCTCCTGCTGCTGGGAGAATGTGTGGTCATAAAGTAACATTGCAGTGTGTGGTCATAGTCCTCTTCCCTGCTACTGGCAGAATGTGTGGTCATCAATTAACATTCAAGTCCTCTGCATTGTTACCGGGAGAATGTGTGGTCAGAAATTAACATTCAAGTCCTCTCCCCTGCTACTGGGAGAATGTGTGGTCATACATGAACATTCAAGTCCTCTCCCCTGCTATGGGATAATTTGTGGCCAGAAATTAACATTTAAGTCTTCTCCCCTGCTACTGGGAGATGTGTTGGCATAAATTAGTATTTAAATCTTCTCCCCTGCTGCTGGGAGAATGTGTGGTCATAAATGAACATGCATGTCTTCTCCACTGCTACTGGGAGAATTCATGCCCAGAAATAATTTACATTCAAGACCTCTGCGGTGTTACTGGGAGAATGTGTGATCAACAATTTACATTCAAGTCCATAAATTAACATTCAAGTCCTCTCTCCTGCTACTGGGAGAATGTGTGGCCAGAAATTAACATTCAAGTCCTCTCCCCTGCTACTAGGTAAATATTGTAAGCCCTGTGGCTCACTGAGTTAAGTTTGAATGATTTATTTAAGTTGGAACTTTTAAATAGGAACAACAACTTGGTCTTCTATATATTGATTTATTGGCTCAGTGTCGATTTATTCAACTACTAAGCTTTTCCTATTCATTTTAAACAACCAGTTGCATGTTTTATTCTGTAAATTCTATCTGTCAGGATGACATTGGCAGGCAATGAGACAGTTGCACTTTTATTGTAATTAAGTATCTAATAAGCTTCCTAATCTGTTTATTACTTATAATTTAAGAAGCTAATAAGCTGTCTGTTTAATAAAGTTCTAAAAATCTAAATATGTAACACCTTTAAGGCTTTTTGACAGTTTTGGTCAATTTGACAGAAGTTTGTTTTGAATTTGCCGCAAGTGCAACTGCTGACATTCACCTTGTCAGCTCAGTATTTATAGTGGTTGTTCCTGACGACAGGATATTTAACCAATCACTGCTCATCAGGATTACCATCAGCCAATGAAAAGACATTTATCTGAAATATTTTGTAAGGATGCAATGCGGTCCTGACACATCAAAATCACATTTATAATACATATAAGCAAAATAACTTGAACAAATACACAATAATTCAGTTCTACAATTATGTCTAAATGTGTCCATAACATGGAATATTTGCATGGGTTAGCAATAATACAGCATTCAACATTATACAGGATGTCAGGATAGTGATTTAACTACACCATTTTAATACAAGAAATAGTCCCTGAACGCTATCTCATTTAACAAATATAAAATGAACAAGAACAGTTAATTTACACTGAAATACTATTCCTTTATTTGAAGAAGTTTAAGTAGCATTACATTAGCGTATCCTTGTACAGGCAGAAGTTTTAATGAATTGAATTGAACTGACAGGACAAGTACAAAATGGCGGCCTCCATGAAGCTTTTGTCAGGAATGTGCAGTGCAAATAATTAACAATTGCTAAGTAAATACAGAATATCAGTGATTATGGATATTACCTGATGATAAATGAATGATGGAAGAATTGATTTGAACTGATGAAAACAATAAATAACATACATTTACTGTAATAATTACCTTCAAATATGGATAAACATTGTGTGCTAAACAATCTGAACGAACAACTCAACACAAGGTAATATTTGGTTACTTCATACCCATTAGCATTCATCTAATAGTCAGTCCATTTGATACATATCTGATTCAGACAAATATATCTGGGGCAAGGCCCATGGCCCTTACACTATGTGGTCATAAATTTACATTCAAGTCCCCTCCCCTGCTACTGGGAGAATGTGTGGCAAGAAATTAACACTCAAGTCCTCTCCTGCTACTGAGAGTCCTCTCTACTGCTACTGGGAGAATGCATGGCCAGAAATTAACATCCAAGTCCTCTGCATTGTGACTGGGAGAATGTGTGGCCAAAAATTAACATTCAATTCTTCTCCCCTGCTACTTGGAGAATGTGTGGTCATAAATTAACATTCAAGTCCTCTCCCCTGCTACTGGGAGAATGTGTGGCCAGAAATTAACATTCAAATTCTTCTTCCCTGCTACTTGGAGAATGTGTGGTCATAAATTAACATTCAAGTCCTCTCCCCTGCTACTGGGAGAATGTGATGCCAGAAATTAACACTCAAGTCCTCTCCCCTGCTACTGAGAGAATGAGTGGCCAGAAATTAACTCTCAAGTCCTCTCCCCTGCTACTGGGAGAATGTGTTGCCAGAAATTAACACTAAAGTCCTCTCTACTGCTACTGGGAGAATGCATGGCCAGAAATTTACATACAAGTCCTCTGTATTGTTACTGGGAGAATGTGTGGTCATAAATTAACATTCAAGGCTTCTCTCCTGCTACTGGGAAATGTGTGGTCATAAAGTAACATTGCAGTGTGTGGTCATAGTCCTCTCCCCTGTTACTGGCAGGATGTGTGGTCATAAAGTAACATTCAAGTCCTTTCCCCTGCTACTGGGAGAATGTGTGATCATAAATTAACATTCAAGTCCTCTCTCCTGCTACTGGGAGAATATGTGGCCAAAAATTAACAATAAAGTCCTCTCACATGCTACTGAGAGATTGTGTGGCCAGAAATTAACATTCAAGTCTTCTCCCCTGCTACTGGCAGAATGTGTGGCCACAAAATAACATTCAAGTCCCCTCCCTTGCTACTGGGAGAATGTCTGGTTATAAAGTAACATTCAAGTCCTCTCCCATGCTACTGGGAGAATATGTAGCCAGAAATAAACACTTGGTTCCTCTCCCCTGCTACTGAGAATGTGTTGCCAGAAATTAACACTCAAGTCCTCTCGACTGCTACTGGGAGAATGCATGACCAGAAATTTACATTCAAGTCCTCTGCATTGTTACTGGGAGAATGTTTGGTCATAAATGTACATTTAAGTCCTCTCCCCTGCTACTGGGAGAATGTGTGGTCATAAAGTCCTGTCCCCTGCTACTGGGAGAATGTGTGGCCGGAAATTAACATTCAAGTCCTCTCTCCGCTGCTACTGGGAAAATGCATGGCCAGACATTTACATTCAATTCCTCTGTATTGTTACTGGGAGAATGTGTGGTCATAAATTAACATTCAAGGCTTCTCTCCTGTTACTGGGAGAATGTGTGGTCATAAATTAACATTCAAGGCTTCTCTCCTGTTACTGGGAGAATGTGTGGTCATAAAGTAACATTCAAGTTTTTTCCCCTGCTACTGGCAGAATGTGTGGTCATAGTCATCTTCCCAGATACTGTCAGAATGTTTTGTCATAAATTAACATTCAAGTCCTCTCCCCTGCTACTGGGAGAATGTGTGGTCATAATATGTGGTTATAAATTAACATTCAAGTGCTCTCCCCTGATACTGGGAGAATGTGTGGTCATAAATTAACATTCAAGTCCTCTCCCATGCTACTGAGAGAATCAGCAGTGTTTTTTTTCTACACTTTGGGAACATAACCCCACACCCTCAAAATTGGGAATTTTAGCGTGATTTTTCATAAAATTGGGAAACAAAACAATAAAACATTATTTCATAATTGTATCTTTCATACTGTTTACAGTACAACAAGATCAACAGAGGCATTTAAAAGCATTTTATTTGCAATACTTGTCACATTTTTGCGACTTTTCAGTGTTCTTTCTTTTTCTTCCTTCAACTGGGAATTTTCTTCTCAAAATTGGGAAAAAATATATGTTTTGCCATTGGGAATATGACCCAATAATGGCTATAAAAACAGTCAAAAAAAGCCCTGGAATGTTTGGCCAGAAATTAACACTTAAGTCTTCTCCTCTGCTACGGACAGAATGTGTGGTCATAAATTAACATTCAAGTCCTCTCCCCTGCTACTGGAAGAATGTGTGGTCATAAATTAACATTCAAGTCCTCTCCCATGCTACGTAGAGAATGTGTGGTCAGAAATTAACACTCTAGTCTTCTCCCCTGCTACTGGCAGAATGTGTGGCCAGAAATTAATATTCAAGTCCTCTTCCTTGCTACTATGAGAATGTGTTGTCATAAATTAATATGCAAGTCTTCTCTCCTGCTACTGGGAGAATGTGTGGTCATAAATTAACATTAACCCTTCTCCCCTGCTACTGGGAGAATTTGTGACCAGAAATTTGCATTCAAGTCCTCTCCCCTGCTACTGGGAGAATGTGGTCATTAATGAACATTCAAGTCCTCTCCCCTGCTACTGGGAGAATGTGGTCATTAATAAACATTCAAGTCCTCTCCCCTGCTACTGGGAGAATGTGGTCATTAATGAACATTCAAGTCTTCTACCCTGTTATGTACCTATCAGTGTCTTTAGTCAAGAGGGTAAAGAATTGAGTTTGAAACCTTTTTGCCTCTTCTTAAGGATGGCTGAAGGTATATAATAATGGTTGGAGCCAGGAATAAGTGGATGGTTTGCCTCCATCACTAAAAATAGACTGTGGGAGGTGAGAGGGCATAGTCAGGGGAATTAGACAGATGTGCACATTTATTGTCTAACTCCCATCCTTAGGAGCAACATTTATGTCTAATTTTCCGGGGTAGTTAATATACCCATGTTTATACACATTTATAGTTGCATTAAACTAGCAGAATGTTTTGCAAGGAATCAACATTCAAGTTCTCTGCCTTGCTACTGGAAAACAATTTTGCCAGGATTTCAGTCCTTAACAATGTTAAGTTTTTGCATTGGCTCCATTTTTTTGAGTGATTGGTAAAATTTTCAGGTGATTGACAAGTGCTTTTAAGTCAGAAAATTATCTAAACTTAGTATTATCAACTGACCCTTGGCCTAGCCTGATAATCCTGTTACGATGATAATTTATTTCCATTAAAATACTTGCCAATCACTTGAAAATTGCCATTCATTCAAAGATGCAAAAACTTAAAATTATAAAGGACTTTGACATCCTGGTAAAATTGCCAATCTAGCCTGTACTGCTTACACTGCTCTACTAAATGTGTGTTGTGTGTGTATTTTCTGCAGGTACATATGTGACATCTGCAACTACTTGACCAAGAGTAGCCAGGACCTGCAGAGACACCAGAATGCACACAAAGGTCTGCCCCACCATCATGCCCACATTTGTAGATGCAGCCATTATTGTTACATATGCAACATTTAAGTCAGTATTTTGGTTGGCCCAAACTTGTGTATATCAAAACACGGCTATTCCTGAATTTTAAATGCAGTCAGTTATATATTGTATAAAATACAAACAATTAACTTTTGGTATGTTGATCTTTAAAGCTTCCTAGTTCGCTCCTTGGCAGAGGCATGATGGGAAACTTCATCCTTCGTCACCTCTCCCTCTGAGGTCACTGTTCCAAATATATACTTACCAGATTAACGAGACATAAATCCCAATTCATTATTCATACTGGTGTATAATACTGCTTAGGTAGTTTGCCCAGCTGAAATACTGACTTCAACTGCTGCATACATAAACATAGAAACGGCATGAAGATGTATACAGATTTTCTTGTTCTTATACGCTATGAAATCTGCATGATTTGCCTTTTTTTCTATGACACGAAAAGAAACTAATTTATAGGGGATAATTTATAGTAGGTGTTAGAAATAGCATACATGAGAACATTATTAAAATATTGTATACATCTTCATGGAAAGTCACCCTTGATTATTGAGAGAAAAGTACTGAACATAAAATAAGCCTATGATGTACAGAATCTAAATTACTGTACCTGTACATCTGGAAATAATGTGTGCACTGCATTTTGATTTTTGACTGCTTCTGATCTAAAGACTTAGATTTAAAAAGGAAAAAAAATTGGGGTATAATAGCTACATTGCTACATAAGATCAGAAATAATGTTAATTTCCATTTTCGATTACCATCATTGATAGTTTTCTCGATAAACAAGGGCTGGTGAATGTGAAAGTTAGCGGTAGATAATAACTAACTTGCCACCCTGTGGTTAGCCCGTCCACCATTACTATACACAGGTTTGTGTGTGATATCTGTGGATACAAAAGCAGAAAAGGACATGATTTTGAGCGTCACACCAATGCTCATGCGGGTGAGTATAGTAATATTTGAAGGTAGTTTCAGTCAGTGATTTAACCCTTAAACCACTACATATATATATAATGGACTGTTCTTTCTTTGAATTAAGACCATTCCATTTATGTGACAAAGGGGTGTTTTGGTGAAATGACTGATCAGCAGCCGGACATTGTAAACCCTGAGTTGCTCGCAGGCTGATCTGGGTTTACGATGGACGCAGCGGCTATTTTAGTCGTGCTTAACGGGTTAAGGGTAACCGGTTAAGAAGTAGTGATTGGGCACTTACTCAAATCTGCCATAATCTCGTATGACACAAGGTAAAACTACCAAATCTCGTTCTTCAGTTTCTCTTACATTTAAAGCAGAAAGAATATAGTGATATCACTACACAGGTTATAATTGTCTCCCCCCCCCCCCACACTGGGGAAGACGTATTGTTTTCAGCTTGGATGTCTGTCCGTCTGTCTGTCACAAGTCGTGTCCGCTCCATATCTCTTGAACCGCTTGAGGGATTTTGAAATAACTTGGCTCAAATGTTCACCATATCGAGACAACGCGCAGAGCGCAACTTCCAGCCACGTCCGTTGAAGGTCACACTTAGAGGTCAAAGGTCATATGCACTATATTTCATGTCCGCTCCATATCTCTTGAACCACTTGAGGGATTTTAAATATTTTGGCACACATGTTCACCATATCTAGACGACGTGCAAAGGGCAGTTTCCAGCCAAGGTCAAGGTCACACTTAGAGGTCGAAGGTCATATGCACTATATTTTGTATCCTCTCCATATCTCTTTAACCACTTGAGGTATTTTGAAATAACTTGGCACAAATGTTCATCATATTGAGACGACATGCAAAGTGCAACTTTCAGCCACGTCCGTTCAAGGTCACACGTAGAGGTCGAAGGTCATATGCACTATAATCCATGTCCACTCCATATCTCTTGAACCGCTTGAAGGATTTTGAAATAACTGGGCACACATGTTCACCATATCAAGACAACATCATCATGCAGAGCACAACTTCCAGCCACGTTTGGTCCAGGTCAAGGTCACACTTAGAGGTCGATGGTCATATGCACTATATTTCGTGTCCGCTCCATATCTCTTGAACGGCTTGAGGGATTTTAAAATAACTGGGCACAAATGTTCACTATCGAGATGACATGCAATGTGTAACTTCCAGCCATGTCTGTTCAAAGTCAAGGTCACACTTGGAGATCGAAGGTCATATACACTATATTTCGTATCCGCTCCAAATCTCTTGAACCGCTCGAGGGATTTTGAAATAACTGCGCACAAATGTTCACCATATCGAGATGACGTGCAGAGTGCAACTTCCAGCCACATCTGTTCTCGGTCAAGGTCACATAGATCGCAGGTCATATGCACTATATTTCGTGTCCGCTCCATATCTCTTGAACCGCTCGAGGGAGTTTGAAATAACTTGGCACAAATGTTCACCATATCATGACAATGTGCAGAGCGCAACTTTTAACCACATCCATTCAAGGTCAAGGTCACACTTAGAGGTTGCATGCACTATATTTTGTGTCCGCTCCATATCTCTTGAACCGCTTGAGGGATTTTGAAATAACTTTGCACAAATGTTCACCATATCGAGACGACTTGCATAGCGCAACTTCCAGCATCGTCCGTTCAAGGTCAAGGTCACACTTAGAGGTCTAAGGTCATATGCACTGTATTTCGTGTCCGCTTCATATCTCTTAAACTGCTTGGGGGATTTTGAAATAACTTGGCACAAATGTTCACCATATTGAGATGATTTGCAGAGCGCAACTTCCAGCCAGGTTGGTTCATATGCATAACACTGAGAGTGTGGGGAAGACATCTGTTATTGTTACAAAAACAACCCCGTCTAGTTCTCTTTAATTTGAGACTTGCAGGCTCCTGTTATGAAAAATGGTGTGACAAAGCTCAGATTCAGGTTCAGATTTAGCAAAACTACAATAACAAAAGGAAGTTGCATAAAATAGGCCATAGTCAGACTTTAAATAACATTTGTTGACATTTTTAGCAAACATAGGAATATTTATAAAAATACCACTACATTCTAAACATAAATGGTTTTAATTTGAGACCATCTGCAGCCTGTTGCTTTAAAAAATAACAATTTCTATAGAATTACTAATGAAAGTGCAAACGCGAAATTTCGAGTGTTTTCTATCTGAAAGCATACATTGCAAATCTCTGGTTTATTAAGTTGTGTTTCAGTATATGCGTGTGCACTTTTATATAACTGGGGCCATTGTCTTTGTAATGGGGTACATCAGGCTTTGGGGCAAACCTTGTTTGAAAAAGTAAGCTATAAATGATCAATTTAAAACGGGTATGGTTTATAGATATAGATGGAATATTAATCGTGTAATGAAGCATATTATAATAATTATAAATTACATTAAAAGTCTTTATATTGGGCCATAGAAGAATCACAAAATTACACGCCTATCACCTCGGCGATATCTACAAATGACGCTTTGGTTTAACTGCCAAGTTTAAAATACCTAGCCCTGGCATGTAACCATAGTTTTTAAATACCCTCTTTGGATCTTGTATTTATAGGTTCAGCATTTTGTGGTTTATGGGTTTTGGGGGTGGGTGGGGATTTTTCCTGGATAAGCTGTGGCCCTTTCTTGCACGGAAACCACATGGAGAGATACAGAAATAAAAAAATAATATAATTGGGACAACATTAGTTGTATGTAAAATACTAATAAAAAGCTGGTAGACTTGAAAATTCTTCCTTATTCAGTGAATCTTTATTTTTTTGTTAAACCGGTTTTGCCAGAAGCTTGGGTGTCGGTAGTGCATTCGAAATGTTCACGTTTGCATTAAATTCAGTTCCTTTGACAGCATTTACCTAGCAGTCTTTTTAGCTCTTCTGATCAGAGATCAGCAGAGCTTATGCCGTGGTGCAGCGTCCGCCGTCCGTCTGTCTGTCCGTCCGTCTGTCCGTCCGTAAACTTTTTTGTTGTAGCGACTACTCCTCTGAAACTACTGAAAGGATTTTCATGAAACTTTACAGAAATGTTGCCCATGAAGTCTAGTTGATCCTAGCAATAATTCATGTTGATGTGAAATCCAAGATGGCCACCAAATCTAAAAATAGATTTTTAAAAAACAAGTTTGTAGCGACTACTTCTTGAAAACTATAAGTGATCTTGATATGGGACTTTTTCTAAAATGATCAGCATGACATGATGTTGGTCCCTTTAAGGCTTTAGTTGATATACTTGTATTATACAAGTTGAAACATCTGGAATGGATACAGTCGTATAATGACTAAGCCATGATTTGGTAGGATGTTGAAAAGAAGCATGTGCATGAGAATTATTATGGAATTACTTAAAGGGACACATGGCAATCTTGATTTTTTAAAAACTAGCGGCGTCCCGTTAGTTTTTCTACATAAATTGCATTTCTTCAATCATTAATGTTAATTATAAGAATTGTATTAAGCCATTTGTTTTTGCATATTATTAATTTTTGATATTATTGCACCAATAATATATTAAAACTTACAGTATAGTAACACGAAATAGTGAATACTTAAAATTTGATTTATTTAAATGTCACCAGGGTAAAAGTAAAAACAATACTGGATATATAAATCGAGACACCCATTTGAAATACTTCAAGATTGCCGTGTGTCCTTTCAAGTAATCAAAAACACAGGTTTATGAAATCATTCCTCAATCAGCTGTATAACCCCTACTGCATATTAAAGTTACAATTAACCCTTAACCCACTACATATATATAATGGAGCTGATGGGGTCATTGTCATACCGGGTACTACAAAAGGCACCCGGGGTACATTTATGTATACAGAAACGTACCCGAAAACCATCGAAATCCAGAAAGGCCCCCAAATATACATAAATGTACCCGACACAAAACACAATGTCGTAAAACGTTGCCGTAATACGTTCTGTTACTTCATGGAAACGAAACTTTCATTGTTTACAAAGTTTAATCGATTCACTTTTTAAAGGGACACACGGCAATCTTGAAGTGTTTGAAAGTATGTGTGTGTGTGTGTGTGTAGTTCTGAGGTTTATAGTCCCTCCACCAACAAACACGACAAGCACGAGATAGCTCACGTAACTTGAAGCGAAGGGTACATTAGAGTCTGGACTATGATCTGCGTTGAGTATGTTGGTTGATCTGGTGCTGCTGTGTTGTCGGTTCTGTTGATCGTATGTTGATGGTTGTTGCTTCCACTCTGTGGTTTTCACTGCGGCGGTGAAGTGGGGGGTCTGGACGACATCCTCTAGGTGGTTGAGTCAACTACTGGGCTGGTGCAGTTTAGGTAGCCCAGTTTTGGGCCACACCCATCACAGTATGACCCCTGCGCCGAACACACCATCAGACGGCCGGTACATCTTCCCCTCTTCGGTCTTCAGTTAAATGTAGGCCGCTGCGTCGTTCCCTATTACTGCCTACATACTGCAACTTCTACTGTGGGGGTTGATCTCAGTTCCGGCCTGCGGACTTCTGACGTCAAGAGTTCGGTGTAGCCATCAGGTGATGTGTGCTGTGACGCAGGAGACATCCTCACTCACGGTCAAATGACACTCAAGCTACTAAACTCTATGGGCTGACCTAAGAGTTTGGTAATACCACTCCACATGAATAGAGCGGCAATGGCCTATAGGGCTAGCAAGGTGACTCCTACACAAACATCATGAGTGTCATCAGTGCCTACACAGCGACGTGCACGCGGTGAAGCAGGTGGGAAGTGTTTGAAATTAATGTCTCGATTTATATATTCAATATCATTTTTAGTTTTTTCCTGGTAACAGTTAAATAAATAAAATTTTAAGTATTCACTATTTCGTCTTATTATTCTATAAATTTTCATATATTATTGGTGCAATAATATCAAAAAATAATAATATACAAAAACAAATTGTTAATACTATTCTTATAATTAATATTAATGATTGAACAAATGCAAGTGATGCAGAAAAACTAGCGGGACGTAAACAATAAAGATTGCCATGTGTCCCTTTAAAAGCCGCTCGCAGGTGCCTCCGCCTTCAAGGAATACAGATGGTCTGAATATTTGACCTACTCTTCTTGAATGACGAGCTGCATATTTGTTTACTTTTTTCGCGCGGGGTTTGATGATTTACAACTTCCGGTTTTACGACAGTGAGTTCTGTATTTTATTACTAACTATGGCAGCCTAAATATGTTTTTAAGAACATTAGGGCAATAGTTAATGATAAACAATATTGTTCAAGTAGTTGTTTTATCAAGTTCTAAATTGTTTCAATTTCGCCAATGAGATCTTGTTTGTCCGGGTACGTTTTTGTATATTTGGGGGCCGTTCTGGAATTCGAAGATTTTCGGGTACGTTTCTATATACATAAATGTACCCCGGGTACCTTTCTGTAGTACCCGATACGACAATGACTCCATCAGCTAATGGACTGTTTTTCTTTGAATTAAGACCATTCAATTCCAAAAGGGGTGTTTTGGGGGGAAATGACTGATCAGCAGCCGTTCATTATAAACCCTGATCAGCCAATGGACGCAAAGGCTATTATAATCGTTCTTAACGGGTTAAGGGTTAAAAACTTCCTAACGTAGCAGTCACTTTTTCGACGGCGCCCTCATTTTAAATCAACTATCATCTCAACAACTGCTGCTTTTTCTGAATGCCAAAATTACCAAGGTCATATTTTGCGTTATTTTCCCAAAACTTAACCTCAACTGTATGTGATTCATCACTGAGCGACAAAAATTACCAAGTTACAAACTTAACCTTGGTTAACTTTATGTGACTGTCTCACTTTATGTCTTTGATACTTGGTCATATGTATTGTTGGCATTGGTGGACATCGCTGGACGACAAAAAAATACCAAGTGCCGTATATGTTAGGGGGGCGCGATGACGTCATCGTTCAAGGATGGCTGCCTCCATTGATGTTCATTGCAGGTTTTCAATAGGTCACATCTCCTTTATTTTTTAAAATATTTCGATAGTTCTTTCGGCTTTTTTCAAGTTTTTGAGAGCCCTTTTAAATAAAACATGTTTGTAAATAGTGCATCAACCCCTTTAAATAAAGGCCTATTATTACCGTAGATACATAATATAGGAAAAATATAGCATTTTGTAAAAATTCCAACAAAATTAAAAAAATTAAGCATAATGGTACGGTTCCAAAAAACAATATTAAATCTCAATATGCATGGTGACCTATAAATTTATTTGCATATATTGTCTAAATATATGTTCAAATAAGTGCCTAGGAAGTTTGAACAAATTTTGTTATAGGAACATAACAAAAAAGGAAAATATACCATTTCTATATAATTTCATACAAAACTTGGCCTTTTAGGGGTAGGGTTTCAATAATTTATTTATTGCACATTCTGTTTTTATATATATGTTAAACTATGTGCTTAGAAAGTTTAAACAAATTCTATTATTGGGAACATACAAAAAAAAAAAGGAAATTTTATCATTATGGGCTAATTTGTGCATAAATTGTGGTAATGGTCTCAACAGATTTTGTAAAAACATAGGTTTTACATAAAGATGAGCTTTAAATGTTATTGTAATTAAATGTTCTTTACTTTAATACAATTTTAGCAGAATTGTGACCAATGAATAAATGATTAGACTTCAAAAATGTCTTATTTAGCTATTTCATGGACTTGTTCAACTTTTTGGACAGATTGACATGACGCATTACAAATTATTTTTTAAAATTTTAACAATCATGGTGACCTACCATTATTTTTGCCTTTTCTGTCTATATATATAACAGACTTTCTGTACAAAAAGTTTAAAGAAAATCTGTTATGCAGAAAAAACTATAGAAAATGTCTAAGTTTAACTGATAACAGAGGCATTATTCAAAGTAAGTCAATAGTCATTACAATTAAATATGAAAACAAGATTACCTTTATTTTATAATATATTAATCCATTTTAAAAATATGCTGACCAAATGTAAATAAACATGTGTTTATATACAACCAAAGTATGTATTCCGGTCTACACAGGAGGCACACATTGAATGAAAAGCATTTATTGATCATTTATTGATTACATATAGCTCATTTTATATTTGATAATCCCTGTGTGGTAAATTAGGATAAAAATAGAACAGGTAAATGTTGAACAAGTAGTACTAAAAAAAAATACAAAAAAATACCAAGGTCAGGGTCACATTTTGCATTATTTCCCCCAAACTTAACCGTAGTTAGGTAACTTGGTAACTTTACCTCAGTTAACTTTATGTGATTGCCTCATTTTATGTCTTTGATATTTGGTCATATGTATTGTTGGCATTGGTGGACATCGCTGGACGACAAAAATACCAAGGTCAAGGTCATATTTTGCGTTATTTTCCCCGAACTACACACTGGGTAAACCACTTAACCTCAGTAACTTAACTTCTTATGATTACCTCGCTTTGTTTTTGTTTGATACTTGGTCATATGAAGTATCGTCTTTGATGGATATCATTTAAGCAAAAATTAAATAAAATATTTCATATGCCGTTTGCCACGGTGGGCGAGACACCCTCAGACCGAGATCTGGTTCAAATTACTCGGTTTCTTAGTCAACCTTTTCGGTAAACTCAGTCTCAAAGACTGCCTGGCAGAACTAAGTAAAACTTCACATTTATATTCAGTATAAATAGATAACATGCCACGTGCATGTCACATAACTCTGAATGGAGATTTTGACAAAGTTATGCCCCTTTTTAAACTTAGTCCACATGTATTCACTATCATAAGAGGAACTCCTACAAACAGGTGCCGTTACCCTGTTAAGAATTTTACAGAATTATGCCCCTTTTTAAACTTAGTCCACATGTATTCACTATCATAAGAGGCACTCCTAGAAACACGTGCCATAATCCTGTTAAGAATTTTACAGAATTATGCCTCTTTTTCAACTCAGTTGCCCAATAAATAGACAAGGCCATTAAAAGTCGAGCGTGTTGTCATCCGACAGCTCTTGTTTCTTTGAAATGAAAAACTTGTGATATGACAGTGAATATAATATGTAAGCTGCGGTTGGTGAACAACCATGTTCTTTGGTGAGTATGGGTAACCAATACTTGCTAATGTAGGCTCTAGTCACAGGTATGTAACTGTTGGTGAATAACCATGTTCTGTGGCGATTATGGGTAACCAATACTTGCTAATGTAGGCTCTAGTTACAGGTATGTTCAATATCCTCGAAACTTCAATGCCATGTCCCAAATTGTTTCTTTTCCTTGACACTATTAAAGTGGGTTGGTATAGCCTAGTGGAATAAATGGTGGACTTGAAATCTGGAGGATCCGGGTTCACGCCTCACCGGTGCCACTGAGATGTGTCTGTATGTTCTTGGACAAGACACTTACTCTTTGCCTCATCCATCCGATGGGAACATAAACCAAACAGTACATTATGCATAGTTTAAACATATTTATTTTATGTCGATTGCGAAACAAGTTATTGCAACTTAGATTAATCACTCTCGTTGACTTCCTGGGTAGATCCAGTACTAAGCAATGTGGATTAATTATCTTGCTCAAGGATAAAATAACATGACCGCGGTGAGGATCGAACCCACGACCTTTCGATCTGGAGTTCAAATAAGAAAAAATTCAAACATGAAGTTTGGTGATTCTAGAATAAAAATATATTCTAACTTCAGATAATATACTGATACCAGATTTGTCCGAGTATTGGAGTCTATCCTCAGGGCACATTAAATAACCATAGGAATATATTCATTAGTAAGAGTAGGGCAGGTTCCCAGATTCCTATGTATTTTTCCCCCCTCCCTCTGGGGCAGCTCTAAATAACCTATATTTGTTTACAAGGTGTTAAACATCATTCATTGACAACATAAAAACTGGCAAAGGATACTGAAAATTACAGTACAGTTAAAAATGATTTAGGCAACTATGACTTTTGATAATAAAAAAAAGAAATGCAGAATTTCGAGTACAGTTGATAGCAGATGTAGATATACATTGCAGGTATCAAGCAGTTTACCTGTCCCATTTGTCAAAAGAGTTGCAGTACCAAGAGTGAATTAAAGAGACACGTGAGGTTCCATGGAGGTAAGTGCGAACTATTCAAGCTCAATACATTGCCTTTCATTGGTCAGATTGCATCACATGATCATTGTTTTCGATAAACTTTGAAAATCCACTTGCCGCGATGTGTGGTCAAAATGGAAGCCAAATGGAATGCTCTTCAGACTGTCAGAGTTCATTTTAATTGTGGGTTAACAGTTCAGCAGCATCATTGTTCAGAACCATTACAGTAATAATGTTCTGGTTTTAACCGACTCGAGCAAACTCTACTATTTTTTGTTAACAATGTCACTGCATTGTGATTTGTCAGATTTTTTTCTCTAAGGCAAATTTCTTATAATTTTCTACAACAGATAACAATATGCGAAAACACAATAACAACAAAAAAACAATACATCGGTGTTTTATCTATAAATATATTCCTGTGAGTCCATTTCCATTATCACAAAATGAATGAGCCAGTCAGTGGACATTATCTGAACAATTTGATTTTTAACACATCAGGGAGTACATCAGGCTTTTTATGGGGGTCTAGGTGTCAGACTTAAAATCGACACATATTAATATTTTCTATTCTACATGGTCAAAACATAATAAATGAGCCTAAAAATTATCCCTTATTTGCAAAGAATTTCATTCAGCACAGTAATACATGCTATCCTAGGTGACGCACCAGGGTTGATTTCAGAATTTTACGTCCAATTCCGTCCTACTATATGGTGTTTTCAAAGTTTAGACCTTAACAAAATGGTTCTAACATCATATTTTGATTGATAAAAGTGTTTTATCATGAACTGGAACAATTTTATAATTTAAGATGTTTCTAGAAAAATCCTGATGTACCCCCTTAAAAAACCAAGGGCGAGTATTTGACTCAAAAATCACAGGTAAATAAATCACTGACTTAAATAGCATGATATATTTCTCAATTGCTGTCACAGTGTGTGATAGAATGTTAAAAGTTGAGAACTAAAGAGAAAATTAATAAAAAATATATAAAATGAGCTTAACTTTTATTTCAGAGAAGAGCTTTAAATGCACATTTGGGGACTGTACCTACGCGTGTGTGGATACGATAGGTCTGGGCAAACATATCAAGCTGATGCACACACATAAAGTAAGTAACATGTTGGAATACCATAAATATTGTAACGTTTCTTCAAGGACCTTCACGTTGTCAAATCTATTAACATGCTGTGTTTCTTATTATGTCCCCGTAAAAATTGATGGGGGCTATACTGTGTTGGCCTTATCCATTCGTCTGTCCGTCCAGCCATCCCATCCGTCCGTCATTTTTGCTCATATTCTCAAACCGCTTTCACGAATTACTTTCGTATTTTATTTGTTGATCGTACAACAACATTCCATCATAATCCTGATCACCTGCGACCTGGTCAAGGTCACAACTTGGCAGTTTTGCGTTTAGGTTTGCTTTCAGTAAAATGCTAGTTATCATTTTGCTCATATTCTCTAAACTGCTTTCACAAATTACATTCATATTTTATTTGTTGATTACTAAGGTCGTACAAAAACATTTTGTCATATTTTGAATCACCTGCGACCTCAAGGTCAAGGTCACACACTTGGGAGTTTTGCCTGTAGCAAGGGCATTATTCAGTTATCCGACATTTCTAGTTTAATCTGTTTCTCACCTTTTCTGGTGCTTTATACTCAGTGTTGGTCCATCTGATAGGAATATGAATGGCCCGTGTATCGGAGTCTATCCTCCAAGCATGTTAAAGAATCATAGGACTCTATTCGATAGTATGGGCAGGGTTTTACACATTTACACACTTTACACATGTGCTGGAAAATCTGATCTGACACACGGGAAAAGGTTAAAGTCACACGGGTCAACAATGTTGTCGATGACATCAATAGTAGCATGACATCATTGTGTTAATAAATACAAAATGTTGATTGTTGGTGAAATCAAAGCTTCAAATGTCTGGTATGATGGTATGCAAGGAAAAGAACAGTCGGGCCATCCTTAAAAAATATATTTGTTTGCTGTTTCCTGACCCAGGATTTTATAAGTGGGTAGGAAGGTAGGTGATTTTATTTTTTTTGCCAAAGATGGTAAAAACCTTAAGAAATGAATGAAAAATATACTAAATATATAATAAAAAAAAAATTGTTCAAATAATTGCTATAAAAACTTTTGGGTAGGGCCCTTTTTCGTGGGTAGGTAGGGAAACAGCAAACCAAAAAATATTTATGGTCGGCCTCGTGTATCCAGTTCAGATAGGTTAATCCAGATTTTTCAGAGCCTAGGTTTCAATAAAAACAGTTATGCCTCATGTTGGAATTCCCGATCTTCACCGCATACCCATGATAGAATTCTTACATTCTTTTTCTATTTCAGAACTTTAAACCATTTGCGTGTCCTGTTTGTCCGTACAGGACTGGCGTGAAGGGTAACGTAGACAAACACATTCGTACAGTTCACAATCTGGATGTCGTCACCAAACACACAGTTCATCTGAAAATGAAGTACTCTAACTTCCAGTCGGGCGATATCATAACCAAAGATGGCCGCCTCGTTGCCACAGCTCAAGACAGAAAGGAATTAGAACAATGTCCACCAGAAAACAAAGATGACGGAGGAATGGTGGATGCTGAAACAGCGATGAGTGTTAGAGGCATCAGTAATATCAATGACAATGATGAACACTGTGACGATAACACCGTTATTATTCCCAATCCAGAGAGGTTAAAGGCATATCTGCCACATCCACCTGTTTCCAGACTTGCACATTCGTCTCAGTCAGAAATCTCAGATTCAGCAGAGAACCAGCCTGAGCTACCTAGTGGTCAAAGCGGTGAGAGATACTTAACGAGTTTGTCAAATTACGTTTACCCGCAGTCGGGGACGCTGTCATCTGGTTCAGCACAGACGGGGTTGGCAGTGATGGCTCAGGATTTACGTATGTCTGGTGGTTCTGCAGGGTCAGACATCTACCAGATGGACCAAGGCGGTGGAGTGTTCATGGCACAGAAGTATGGCTATCAGGATCAGTAACTCAAACATGAAGTTTACTTTATTCTTTTCTGTTTAGTAATTCCAGTATATTTCAACAAAAGAAAAATTTTATTTCCAAGTTTCTTATTAACCTCTGTGAAAGAAATTGTGTGAAATGGCCGCTTGATGCATGCGAGCATAATTCTCGACATGTTTTACATGGAGTGCCTTGAAAAAAAGAAAGTTAAATTAACCATGCACGCCTTTCCACAATGGTAGCATTACAAGCATTTTTACAAAATTGTTATAAGTAAAATTAGGTTGGAACTGTGGTTTTTAAAATCTGTAAATAGTGACAGCTAAAGGCATAATTTTTTGCTTTTAATCTGAATAATTCCGTCGCTGTATGTGATCATAGGGAAAGTATGACTGCTGCGGGTTCAAAATCTGCTGGAAGCTCGGCTGTATGGGTGAACCTTCAACACTTGACACTAAACATTGTCATGATTTAGTGACTTTTGAAACAACAATGACATTTTCCCCACTACTTGCTAGAGAGTATAAGGCAAAGAATCCTACATCATTTCTATTTATTTGTAAACATTGTTTGATGAAGTCATTATTGGACCAAACTATAAAAAGAATAAAAGTTAGTTTTAAACAATTGCTTTTAGCATTTTAAGAATTTATGAGAAATACGAGCTGCTTCTTCGTCATAGTACTTGTTTAAGAAAAGAACCTAGTAGTAACTTACTGTCTGAAAGGGAAGGACAGCAGCAGGCTTTCAAGCACCCTGCTTTTTCCTTCTTTTCCTACTTTTCTGTTTTTGTTTCTATGTTTTCCTACTTTTTCTCAAAAAGTTCCTACTATTTCTACTTTTTTCCATTAGAATCTCACGACAGATATTATTAATCTATTAATGGAATTTATGTTGTTTATTTGTTGCAGTTTTCATTGCAGAATCAATATTAACATTATATACTCAGTACATTTGAAAATGCAACACTTCGGTTTTTGTAATTTTTTGAAAAGTGAAAAAGCTAGAACAATGCAATTTCATATACATGTAGTATATATTTAATCATGATTTAATAGATGGTCAAATTTCATTGCCAACATCAATATATTTCATATGAAAATCAACGGTTCAATTACCCCTAACCAAATTAAAATAAACACTTCCAATACCGAGTGTGCCACCACGAGCGTCTATTAAAGCTTAACATCTATGGTGCATAGACAGTATTTTGGATGAAATCACTTGCTGTGGCATACGCTGCCATTCATCTTGTAGCGCTACACGAAGTTCCTGCGATGTGGTAGAGGGGTTTACGCGGGCATAAACACGTCGCTTCAAGTCATTTATTGTGCGTCTGAAATGAAACGAACCATCAAAAATTAAAAAAAATCTAACATTTTCACCTTTTTTTTAATTTATGACATTTATGCTGTTTTGCAGTTGTTACGTTTATTGGCCTAGTGCTTACAAACCAATTATGGCTGAATTGGAATGCATTCTGCACAAAAAAGGTAACGCACCACCATTCAAAATTTGAAAATAAGGCAATTTTATTTTTAATGATTTGAAAAAAGTAACAATGCGTATTGGTTATGGTGGATGAAAACACATACCCATGAGTACCAATCGTGTGTCTGGCTGTATCAGAAGCTGGCAGGAATCTGTTTCTGAGATGGGACACCCTCAGTCTGATGTCCAGTCTGGATGTGGTTACTTGCTGCCTGCCAGGTCTAGGACGGTCCCTGACAGTGCCTGTCTGTTGGTAGCGTGTCTGTAGCCTAGATATAGTTGAGACATGGCAGCCAAGTCGTCTTGCTACCTTTGTTTTAGTGACACCAACAGCCAGCATCCCAATAGCCTGATTTCGCACATGTTCAGCTAAACGTAGCATAATGATTTGTGGATAAAATCAAATCATGTTGTGTTTTTATACCATACCGATGTTAGCGCTTTTAAGATAAATAAAAATAAACATGCTTATATCGTGAATATTCCAATTCTCGTGCAAAATGTGTTTTCAGTGTTTCAGGTAGTGTAACTCTTGTGTAATTTTAAATTGTTAAATTTTAACAATAGGCACAAAGAAATATGTATACTTTCCTAAAATAAAATGTTTGTTTGAACGAAAACCGCGTAGATAAAAAATATATGAAAGTCAAAAATGTTGCGTTTTCAAATGTACAAAGTGTATGACTGTTCCACCTTTTGATGTGATTTTGGGGTTCTCACTTGTCAGTTATGACTGACAGTAGACTGGTCTGATGTGTGAAATACAGGGCTGTCTGTAACTGTATGTGAAGCCTCAGTCTCATCAAGAAGTGTGATAGTCAACAAATGAATGCTGTCTGTGAGAAGAATGAATGCTTCTTACAGGTATAATGAAGTAATTAAATGGAGAGTGGTTAACAAATACCCCTACTTTTTGTGAAAAAGTTGCTACTTTTTCCTACTTTATTCCTACATTTTAACCATGTAGTATCCTACTTTTTTTCTACTTTTCTGCAAAAGGTCACTTGAAAGCCCACAGTGTTGTGACCTTTTAACGATGTAGTATCCTACTTTTTTCTACTTTTCTGCAAAACGTCTCTAGAATGCCTACAGTTGTTTGTAAAATATTAATTACTTGTAAACCCAACATGTCTATTTTATTTCATTCTTTGCACGTTAACCTGTTTAACCTTTTATCGCCCGATTTTACATTTACGTACTTCAAGATAAGTCGACTTTTGATTATTTCATTTTATGTTTGCTTTGTTTAATTCAATATTAAATGTAAATGGTTGTTTTATTCATTTATATAATAACATTTTATAATAGACCAATGTTGGTAGAATTGTTTTATATAGTAGAGTCTTATTCTAAAACAGTTTGGGGTGGAATGAATCTCCTTATTTCGCGATCATTTGCAACATTCCAATAAAACATTTTGTAAAAGCTGTTTTGTTGTTTTTGTGAATTCTTTTCCTTCTTATGGTATGCAAACGTGGAAACGTGGCTCCAGCATAAATGGAGTGTCTACTTTAGAATTTGCAGCAACTCTGCAGTTCTGCAGGTAAGACGACTCAGTCTATGATCTTTCTCAGTATTTTATATTGATGTAAATGGAGGATGAGCTTGGCACGTTCATTCCTTTTTGGCATCGTATAACATTTCATGTGTTGGTGTGCCTTAAAACCCAATTCAATTCAATTTTCCTTCTATGGTGTTTTAAAGTACTTAAATCTCACTTCAGGGCATTTGTTACAAATTTTCGAGATGTTGAGATATATTCACTAAATAAAGATGTTACTCGGACTTTATCCTCAGTCTCTGTATGAAGAATAACAAGAGGCCCAAGAGGGCATGTGGATGCTCTACTTGCTAAAGATAAAGTTTAATCAATATCTGCACAGACCAATCAAACTGTTATAAAATTACCACCAATTTTAAATATTAATAATGTTACAACTGAGGGGGAGAAAAATATAGCTGACGCTCTAAATGACCACTTTGTTAATATTGCTAATACAATAAACAAAACTCCAATATATGCAAATAACTACGCTGAATTAAAAAAACGCATTGATAATAAATTAAAACAGGCAATATTTAAAATAGATTACATCTCGATTTTCGAAGTAAGGCTAATAATTGATAAATTAGATATAAATAAAGCAAAAGGTATAGATGGTATTGGACCTCGTATTATAAAAGCAGCATCGGATTGTATCATTAATGCTATCACTTCAATCATTAATAAATGCATAGATCAAGGCATATTTCCTGATCAGCTAAAAAAGGCATGCGTGTTACCAATACACAAAAATGGACCAAAAGATGACCCGAACAATTATAGACCTATCTCATTATTACCAACAATTTCCAAAATATTTGAGAAGCATGTTGCTGCGCAACTGCACTCTTTCTTTCAACAATTTAATATTTTGTACTCGGCTCAATCTGGATTTCGTAAAAATCATTCTTGCCAAACAGCACTTATTAACCTTGTTGATAGCTGGTTGAAACAAATTGATTCTGGAAACTTTGTTGGCAGTGTTTTCCTTGACATGAGAAAGGCGTTTGATATGGTTGATCATGAGATACTATTATACAAACTGCATTTGTATCATTTTTCGACTTTAACAATACGTTGGTTTCAGTCATATCTGTCTAACAGGACACAAGTAGTCAGAGTTGGACAGTATCAATCTGAGGAGAGAATCATCAAATCAGGTGTCCCTCAGGGATCTATCCTAGGACCACTTTTGTTCTTGATTTATGTAAATGATCTACCTTTAGCTTCCAAAGAAGCTTCAGTTGACATGTATGCTGATGACTCCACGCTACATACATCAGGGCTGGATGTGTCATCCATTGAGAATAAATTACAAACTGACTTAAATAACATAAATAAATGGTGCACTATAAATAACATGGTTATAAATCCTACAAAAACAACATGTATGCTATTAGGTTCAAAATATAAAATAAACCATTCTCGAAAACTCACGCTTTCGATAGATAATTGCCTGATACAATCAGTGTCTTCTCAAAAACTTCTCGGAATTACAATAGATCAACATCTAAAGTGGGATGTTCAGATAAGCAAAGTCTGTAATCATATATCGAGTAAATTCACTCTTTTAAGACGAATATCTAAATATTTGACACTTGATATGAAAAAGCTATTCTATAATGCATATTTAGTTCCAATATTTGATTATGGATCTATCCTCTGGAGTAATTGTACTAAATTAAATTTTACAAAGGTTGTTACTTTACAAAAAAGCATCGCACGCTGGATTTTGATAAAACCTTTACATACACCTTCTGCAAATCTTTTCAATGAGTTAAATTGGATGTCATTTGAAACAAGATGTAAATTTCAAGTAGGTGTGTTAGTTTATAAAGCAATTCATAATCTTACACCAATATACATAAGTAAATTAATAACATTTTCTGAAAATAGCAGATATAATTTAAGATCATGCATTAAACATGACATTAAGCATCCTAGACCTAAATCCAAATATTTAAAACAATCTTTTAACTATGTTGCCATGCGGACTTGGAATTCAATCCCAGAAAATATCCGGACTTCTGTTTCTATTTATGCTTTCAAACACAATTATAAATTGTTTCTATTTCAAGATAACAGGTGTTCTGCTCAAATTAAGTTGTGTTAATAGTGAATACTTGTTTTGAATGCCAGCTTGAAACATAGTATTAATGTTACGTGCATTTATTCACTTGCTATTGTTTATAAGTTGCTGTTGTTATCAGAAGGCCTCATGGAAGAAAAGTGTTGTGCAATTGTTTGTATAATCTTAATGAGTTGTACCTTCATGAAATAAAGAATTTATTATTATTATTATTATTATTATGTATAAGAGGCCATAACTCAAAAACATTCAACTGGAACATGGCTTGGTACTGATCATCCCTGCCACGTTTTGCTGAAAATCTGGCGAGATGTTCAGAACAAGTCTGTACAAACTATTAAAACCTTTAAAGGGCCATAACTCTGCCCAAATTCATTCATCTGGAATACGGCGATGATATGCACGACTAGACTTGGTGATGAACATCTCTGCCAAGTCTCACTGAAATCCGGCCAGAGGTTCACCAGAACTGGTCTGTCTGCACAAAGTTTGTATTAAAATCGTATAAGGGCCTTAACTCTGCCAAACTATCATTCAACTTGAACAAGGTGATGACATGCCCAACTAGGCTTGGTACTCGTCATCCCCACCAAGATTCGTTGAAATCCGGCCAGGAATTCAGAAGAGACTAATCTGAACAATGTTTGTGTATTAAAACCTTTAAAAGGCCAAAAATCATTCGACCAGAACAACTAGGCTTGATAATGATCGTGCTTGCCAAGTTTTGTTGAAATCCGGCCAGGGGTTCAGGAGAACTAGATAGTCCGGACAAAATGTGTGTATTAAAACCTTTAAAGGGCCAGAACTGCACCAAAAACCGTTCTACCGCAACATGTGATGCACAACTAGGCTTGGTACCAATCGTCACTAAAAAGTTTCGTTGAAATCCGGCAAAGGGTTCAGGAGAACTATCTCGGACAAAATGTGTGTATTTAACCCTTTAAAGGGCCATAACTCCACCAAAAATAATTCAAGCACAATACGACGACGATATGCCCAACTAGATATGGTACTGATCATCCCTAACGGGTTTCGTTGAAATCTGGCCACGGGTTCAGGAGAACTCGTCCAGAAAAAAGTTTCTGTATTAAACCTTTAAAGGGCCATAACTCGGCCAAATCATTCAACAGGAACACAGTGACATCAAGGGCCATAACTCCGGTGTTAATAATCCGATTTGGTTGGTTTTCAAACTTGTCCAAGCTTTCATTGATAGAAACAATCTGGAAAAGTGTGGATGAAAAACGAAGGTCATATCGTGCTAACGAGGCAAAACACAGCAGTTTTAACTAAATCTAGGGCCATAACTCCGATGTTACTTGTCCGAACTTACTGGTTTTCGAAGTCATCCGAGCTTTTATTGATATCAAAATGCTGCTAAAGTTTGAAAAATGAAGTCCCTATCGTTTTAACGAGGCAAAAGTTCGTTTTAACGAGGCAAAAGTTAACGGACGACGGACAACTCGCCATCCCATAAGCCTTCGGTCAGTAGAGCTAAACATTATTTTACTGTAATTTAAATGAAATGTATCCACACAAGTTTTTAAAAGAAAAAAAGCACCCCAAGGAATACCTTCTTGTTCACATATGGGGTTTTAATATCTCGTTAACACATTAGTTTATATTGGGACAGCAATCTCAGATGGAGATGAGATGAAGTTCTCTCATTAGACATCCCTTTTCCAGGGAATAAACCCATACGGAGCAAAGGCCTGTAGCTGTAAAGATTAAGACATTATCCAATGAGCTACTGTCCTGTACACACAAACGGGAAAACATTTAATATATGTTTCCCCCGCCGCCTTATCCCCCACCGCCGCAGGCAGAAATGGGATATAGTAATTGCCTTCGTCTAACCATACATGTTGACCAGCGCCATAACTCTTGCATGCATGGATGAATTTCAAAATAAATTGGCACAATTACTCATCTCATCAAGACGATGTGCAGAACCCAAATCCATGTCATTATCTTCAAGGTCACTCTGATATGGAAAAATAGAGTGACTAGGAATATGGCTGTCTCTGAGACTGCATCCTATTGTTCTCACTACAAATAATTTGTATACAGGTCTGGTCAGGTGAAAGCGTCTCCACCATGTAACACTAGTACATCACCTACTCCACGATGAGGTCGCTGAGGTTTGTCATTTTATTAGTGCAGTAGGAACGCCACGGACCTATAACATATCAGTTCTGTTCGCATTTTAACTCCGCGAACATGGACTATTTCTTTGTATTTTACGGACTATTTTACGAATTTTCAATTAAAACAGACGCCATTTTTTTACACCCGAAATTGGGCGCGCTACCTCGGCGAGCACTACGGGTACCTATGGAGTCTAACAACACGCGTACAGTGTTTCATACCGTAGAATATGTAAAAACTAATACCTTACCGGACGAAATAACGTCCCATTATGTGTCAACACGATGCAGTGTTGGTGACTGACAGGTCACCGTGACATAACTTGACACGTGAAATTGACATGTTGGTCAAATTGGATTTGGGATTACTGTCTGCTGCTAGAGGTCCATGATCAAGGTATTTGTTTTATCATTAAAATGTGTTTGTTAATAAACAGTACACACCACTTTTAGATCGTACATATTTAGACATAAGCCAAATATAGTGCCTAAAAAAGTGGCGTATACTGTATAATAGAAAGTTTATATTTTTCGTGTACTCCGATCTTTCCAGTAACTGGATGTACTGTAAACTGTAGAACGTTTCGTGGAATAAAACAATTACTAGTAGAAATGCTATCAATGTCCCCCGCACCGCCGCCCACCCAAGTACGGTTGATATGGGGAGGATGGGGGTGGGTAGATGGAGCTTGAATACCGAAAACAAGGAGGGGGTAAGGAAACTAGAAACCCCCTCCACCCCCACCCGTCAGATTCATGAATGTAAATTGTTAGCGTTGTCTCTTTATCGTTATATTATCCCCATTTTCTCGCACATTCGTGAATACATACTCGATACAACTACCATTGAAATAATGTAAACAGCCATTGACATGTCAGATTAGTATTTATGTACAGTAACATAGATCTACATACACATATGTGTACATATATATCCATGACAGTTAGTAGAGTTTTCCTTTATAAATATGTAACATTATGTATAACAAAGGATAAACTCTGTCTGTTTGATCATTGACACTGGATTGATGTTGTTTTTCAAGGAGGCCTCAAATGTGAATCGTGCCCTTGAGCAATTCTAAGTGAATTGATACTGACGACTTCAGAATGTCAAGCCGAGTTAAATGCCATTGGATCATTTTGAGGTGGGAGCCCTTTTAAAAAATGTTTACACTTGTGTAGTTCTTTAAATGGAGCTTGTGTTTAATATGCTTGCACGGTGCTGTTCAAAGTTACAGTAAAAAAATGTTTTCGGTGATAATGCAGCGTGATTGTCATATGAGCTCGTGTAAACTACATGTACTGGATACATGCGAAAACAAGTTGTGTTAAAGGGACACTAGGCAATCCTTTTTTTTTTTTTAACTTCTGGAGTTTCGGTCAATTTTTCTGCATAATTTGCATTAGGAATCATTAATAGTATTTATTAGAAAAGTTCAGAACTGTTGATAACAGTGCACCTATAATATAGTTAAGTATTTGATAGAATAACGAAGACAAAATGAAACACTTTTAGAGTTGTATTTTATTCCCCTTCTAGTAAAAATGGCTTACAGAGCATTGCACCATCTGTCAGATTTAACTTTCCTTATAATAGATTCTTGCTGTAGTACTGTTGGGTGAAAAATACATTAAAATTGTTCTGTAATCATGTCAGGTCAATCATATACTCGTATGATACACACTATACTATGTATTGACCCTTTATTTCATGTGCCATTTACTCAGTTTTGGTCAAGGGACGTTTATAGCATATCGGTTTTGAATCCAGTGAACACGGATTCAAGTCTTACTGGCGCTACTGGTTTACTTCGATGTATCCTGCTAGCCCATTGTGTCAAACTGTCCCATTCCCCTTAACATGCCCTAGCTCCCCCTAGCAACACCTGAATCAAATTGAATACTTTACGCGACTTATTTTTACTTTTTATTTTCTTTCAGGCTGCACGTCATGTGGAAGAATACTCCATGTACACCACTGGCCAGAGTCAATGCTGAAGTTTATGTTCGCTTAATTATTTGCTTAATAAAGTATACATATGAACTAAAATATTGTCTTTATAAATATGTCTTCCACCACAAAGTTTAGGTGAGACAGATTATATTTGGCTTTTCCGTTCGTCCGTCACAAATCTTGTCTGCGCTATTTGTTGGATTTTTACGAAACTTTGTAAGAAGCATCAGTATGTGCATATCAAATATAGAAGGTCAAGTGCGCCGTGACCCAATAATGATCATGAAAACCCTTGTCTGCACTGTGCACTTCCCCAGAAGCAAATCTCATCAAAATTCATGGTTTGAGTGCATTTGGTGAGAGAATTATGCCTTTTGATTTTGATGTCATTAGGTCAAAGATCATTGTCACCGTAACATGATAATGTAAAATGTTGTAAACTGTAAGTCAAATATCATGAACTTAATGGATGGATTGCTTCTGGCGAGAGGGTGATCCTCTTGATTGTGAGTGGGTCAACGGTCAAGGTCACAGACCGGATAATGTCCGTAATGAAACTCTTTTTTACTTTCTCTAAAGCTAATTTCATAAAACGTCATACTTTGACTGCCTTTGGTGAATAATCCCTGTTTATTTTGAAGTCAGTAGTTGAAAGGTCCGTTACCATGACCGGAAAATGAAAAGTCTTGTCCACACAGTTTTTCCTTTTACCTAAAGCAAATTTCATAAAACTTCATTGGTGGACAGTGGAAAGAGGATGATCCGTTTGATTTTTAGGTCAAAAGTCAAGTTCCTGCTGACATCCATTATCAAACATTTATAAACAAGGATAAGCATATGGTACAACACACATGTTATAATATAACTATATATGCCCTATAAAGATAACAGACCCGCACTTTTCGGATTCACGCGTACAGTGTTTCACAACACCACAAACCATTGACACAATTTCATGTCCACATATTTATGTTATGCAATCTTCGAGTTTACACAAAATCATGTTTGTTACTGACAGTAGCATGTCTGTTACTCGTCAGTCATTTACTCGAGTCGCCCCCTCAGTTTCAAACGAACAGTTAAAAGAATATACTTCTTTCTGCCTGTTAAACTTATATTAGTTTATCGCTTTTTCTGATTTCGAAAATTAACTCTGCAACGTATCATGATTTCATTTTCCGATATACCGTTGCAACATTGTAAAATAAATTGGGCACTCTGACATTAACCCAAAGCATGTATAGATCAAAAATTTAGTGTAAAATACATAGACACATACGGGGCGAGTGGGATGAAAGAACTTGCCTCCGTTTTTTTTTTATATTTTACATATCTACAGAGGAAAAATGTATTTACGCGTACATGCTTTTTTCTGTTCTAAAATGATGAAATAAATCGAATTTGATTAAAACTGCGCATTCGCAGCTATATACAACTTAATCAATACGGTATAGAGGGTGGTGGGGGTGGCATGAAGGGCGGGGTTGCAGGGATACTACCGTAATGGTGTCCTTGAAAAAAACTGCGAACATTCTACTCTAATAATTCATTAAATACAGAACAATGTTGAAATCATTATATCTCTTAAAAAGGATTTCACAATTTCATGGTTTTATATCCCGCGTGTAAATTAACTTCGAAAGGCGATTGTTCATATTTTAGCGAACACGGTGTACTTTGTTAATTTTGGGAAAAAAAAAGTGCTTTTTTCTGATTGACTTTAAATTTTGGTTTTTAATAGTAGACATGTCAATGAACACTTTCAAGAAAAAAAATTCATTCTCGTTGTTAAAACTTCATTTTTTTGCAATTTTTTCGGATTCAGAAAATTAGCACTGCAATATATATTTTCACCATCCTCATTTCCTTTCCCGACGTACCGTTGCAATTTGGTTTGTTAAAACCTATTCCGAGCGCTCCGGCATAAACCAAAAGCATGTATAGATCAGAAATTTAATCTGGAATGCATGGATACATACATTTGAAATATATGTATTGAAATAATGGAATTATTTCATTTTTTGTGTACCCAGTCGCGTCTGTAAATGTATATGCGTTATGCCGTCTTTGAGTCCGTGGGTCATGATAGTTAATTTTGGGGGAAAAAAAGTACTTGTCTCCGATTTCATTAAAATGTTGCATATTGACAGAGGAAAGATTTATCTATGCGTACATGCATTTGTTTTTATTCTCGCTTCTAAAATGACGAAATAAATCGATTTTGATTTAAAAGCGCATTGTTGGCAATTTAAACCTAAAAACAACCTAAATTCATCCCTTTGAAAAATACCTTTTACTCAGTATTAATGGGAATTACACGAAGTGTACACCAATTATGTTCGACCAATGTAGTTTGTGAATATTATTACTTTAACAACGATCTGTGATTGTGTTTTGTCATAATCACAGTTTATAGATAAGAGGTGTATAAATCTGACCAGTGAAAATTTTCCCAATAATGTCATTTTGTTATCGATTTTATCACGTGACCTTGTTTGATACATATTCATACGCCATAGGGCTGGCGTTCCTACTGGTGATTGGTCAAATTATTTTGATGATGTCATGCAAAAGTTGTGAACTAAATATGACATGGAAATATAGGGGGACCTGGCCACTCACAGGAATGTTAGGCCACTTAAACAGGAAACTATACAGATGCTTCCCATAGTATTTAAAACAAAACAGCAAAATGTCTGAATCCTTCATCTGAAAACCTTGTCCATACTTGTAACAGTATCCAAAGTGATAAAAGGTGTCGACAGATAAAAGGTGTCGAGTTCCTAGAAGATTTTTAAATATAACTATGTTAAACTGTGACCCCTAAAAAGGTTGTAAAAAATATTTAACCATAGGGTCATCATTCCAACAACATTTTTAGAGGACCATACTACATGCAGGATATTAGACATCTAGAATTTGTAGTTTCATAGAAGATATTTTAATGATTTCCTATATAACTCTGTAAAACAGCAAGATTTATCCCTGTGTCACCATCTGAATACATTTGGTAGCGGAAAGTAGGCTTATGATACATGCAATATAGGAGAGCCTTATGCCATGATTGTGGTTTCAGAGAATATTCATTGCCCCGCCCCGCATACAAGTCTATGTGTAAAAACATGTGACCCCTTGTTTTGTTTTAAACATATTTATTTTACATCGATTTCGAAACAAGTTCTTGCAACTTAGATTAATCACTCTCGATGGCTTCCTGGGTAGAACCAGTACTAAGCAATGTGGATTAATTATCTTGCTCAAGGATAAATAACGTGGCCGCGACGGAGTATCGAACCCACGACCTCTCGATCAGGAGTTCGGCGCTCTACCACTGGACCACGCACTCCTTTGTATGGGGTCAATTTTGACCCCAGGATCACCATGTAAGCAAACTTAGTAGGGAACCATAAGCTTATGCTACTTGTAAAATATTAGACAGCTACTGTAACTCTTGTAGTTTCAGATATTCTTTTTAAATATTTTCCTAAATAACTCTTTAAAACTATAGCCCCCAGGAAAGCGCCACATTTGAGCCCCAGGGTTACCATTTGTACAAACTTAGTAGAGAACCATATGCTTATGCTGCATGCAATATATGAGAGCTCAATGCCATTTGTTTTTAGAGGAAACATGTGACACATGGGGCGAGGCCAATTTTACCCCAGGGTCACCATTTAAAAAACGTATGGAGGACCATAAACTTATGCTACTTACAACATATTAGACATCTAGCTCTTTTAGTTTCAGGGAAGAAGGAATTTTCTACGTAAATCTATGCTGAAATGTGAGCCAAAGGACGGGGCCAGATTTGACTACAGGGTCACCATGTGAACAAAGTTAGTAGAGGTCATAAGCTTATGATATATGCAAAATATGAGAGCTCCATGCCTTGTGGTTTCAGTTTATGTAAAATGAGAAATCTTTACACAAAAACTTTGGAAACACGCGGTGTGGCCATTTTTAACTCGGGTAATTCATAATTTCATTATCAACAAACTTGATAATCTAGAGGTTGGTGACCACTCATAAAGTAAAACTGTCGAAATCTGATCAACAGGTGTTAAGATATTTTTTTAATGTTTCGACCATTTATAGAAACAGCGGCCATCTTGGATGCAACGTTAACCTAATTTTCAAAAAACTTAGAACCATTAACTTAAGCATCATCTATGTGCAGTTGATTGAAAATTGACCAATTAGTTTATGAGAAGTCTTTCAAGCAGAAGTTAATGTAGTGACAGTACGACGACAACGGAGACAAAAAGTCACAATAGCTAACTTTTATTGGTAGTGGGTGCCGTGGTTAAGATAGGACTTTGTTTCTACTTTCGACTCGAACTTGGCTGCTTTCATTAATATATAGATATAAACACTGAACCCAAGTTTGGAAAGTAGCTATAGAGATAACGCAAAGCAACATAGCATTTTTCTATTTACCATGGACCATAACTCTGGTGTTAGTAATCTGATGTAGCTGGTGTTCAAACTTACATAAACGTACGAGACCTTTAATCAATATCAACACTCTGGTCGAGTTTGGTAAACTCAGGAGGGAAATGGAGGTGCTAGAGCACTAATAAACAAAATAATGCATTGTAATGCATAATTCAAGGGACATTACTCTGCTGTTTCTTGTCCGATATGTCTTCTTTTTTTTAACCCGTCCGAGATTTTAATGGCTGATATAGCTGTTTTTCAAACATGTTCGAGCTTTCATTAATATCAACAAACCGGCCAAGTTTGGTAAGATCAAATACTAAAACGGAAGTGCTAGTGTTCACAAGGCAATAGTCATTTTTCAATAAAGCAAGGGCAATAACTCTGATGTTACTAATCCGAGAAAGCTGGTTATCAAATTTTGTCTAACTAAGTCACTTTCATTAATATCGACAATCTGGCCACGTTTGTTAAAGATCAAATACAAAATGAATGTTTTGCTAGAGTGTTCACAAAGCATGATATGTCATTTTTTCAGTAACATCTCTAGTGTTACTAATCCGATCTGGCTGGTTTTTAAACTTATCCGAGCTTTTATTGATACAAAGACCCTCACACAGTTTAAAAATGAAGGTGCTAGAGTCCTCACATGGCAAAAGTTAACGACGAACAAATAGCCATCCCAAAATTGAAGTTTTAAAAAAAGAGCAAATCTGCTACTCTTCAAAGCAGCAAGCTGTCATATATTGCATGTTTAAACTGTTGGTCCTCCACCAATTTTGTTCATATTGTGACACTGGATGACAGTTTTACAAAGAGTTATAAAGGGTAATCTTTAAAACGATCTTTAACAAATATTCTTCTTTGAAGCTACACAAGCTAAAGGTCTAAAATACTGAGCAAAAATAAAAAGTACCTCTTTTTCTTTCCCTTATTATAAAGCCAGCAAAACAGGAAATAATAAATGATGTATATAGAATAATTAGCCACCACCAATAGTCCAAATAAACTATTTTTTTGAAAAGTCCAGTACACAAGAGTTATCCCCCTTTTTCTCTCGAAAAAAATCACAGAAAAACACAACACCGATATTGTAGGTAGCAGCTTTTGATTATCAAAAATCATCAAATTACCTCCCTTTAAGGTTTCCACAGCATCTATAAAAGAGTATTGCTTCGCAAAATTTGAAAATGTTTAAACGAATATTTAGTACTCAGTGAAGTGTGCTTAATTAAAAACATCAAACATTGTTAATTAAAGCGCTGTTCAAGCTGTCCTACGCCCTCTAAAACTGGCATTTGGGAATACCAGCAAAAAAGGGGGTACTTTTTTTTTGAGTGAGTATACTTGGGTGAGTGTACTTTGGATGTAACATAAGCTTATGGCCCTCGACCAAGTTTGTTCAAATGGTGTTTCTGCGGTTACGTTTTAACATGCCCGGGGTACCAGTTTATATTGGTGAGCGATTCAGAACCATTTCCAGGCCTTCTTGTTTGATTACGTTTGATGTTTTCTCATTTGGTCTGTTTCTAATTCAGCAATAGCCATTCAATATTTAAAGTGGTTTCATTGCTGTTGTTTTTCCTTAAGTGTTAGCTGGGATGATAATTAATATAAAGCCCTGGTGTTAGGTTAAGCGTTGTATGTCTCACTAAATGGGTCATAGGCCTACGTTCAAATATTCCTTCACTTGCAATATTATTTCCTATCTATATCAAAAGTCATGAGAATTTCCCGCGACCTGCAATCAATCAAACACTCATTTTCTGTCCAGTTAAATGCATTTTCGTTATAAAAACGAGTGTTTTCAATTTTCGTACAGGTATTTAGCATGTCATATATGTAGTCTCCAACTAAAAGAACAACTTTTTCAGGTTTTTGGTATTTGCTAAGACTCAAGCTGCGCGGACAGATAACGCAACGTAAATGACGTCACTGATGCCTTTGTGTAAGTACTTAGCAACCACGTAGCTTTACTAATGGACGCGCGTGTAGCAAACGAGTAAAACATATCTTTATAATAGATTAAAGATACACTATGGGAAATCTTAACTGCCTATCGGCTAAGGACGGAGATAGTGTTACGGACTGGATCCGAAGAGAAACGAAAACGGGAAAGAAGAAGCGACATATTGACGATTTGGTGGCAGATGTGATCAATCAAGAGAAGACGGACAAGTTTCCGAAAATAAAGAAGAAAAATAGAAGGTGTAAAAACAAACAAGGTACATACATTGGCTTTATATGGCCGTACGAGCGGTGTTCAACTTTAAAAGTAACATTTTAATTTTGTAATGAAATTAAATACCCTGACCTTCACCCGAATATGTTCATTTAAATAGCAAGTCTAATGAATCCTTTGATATAAACAAATTATATCAGTCAAATATGCCGATGTGCACGGGACGCAAAAAAAAAAGTGGATTTGTAGTATTTGCTATTTGTATGTTTTTTTCGATTTCAACGAACATTAACATGAAATACAATACTTTGACAGAGATCAAGTTGAAAAAATGTAGTTCAAAACACCAGCTGCTTTAATTGTAATTATTATACATAATAAGTTTTCATATTTAATATTGAGAATTAATCTGAGAAAAAAAACTGAGAATAAATTTGAGAAAAAACAAACATATTAAGATTTGGGGGAAAACAGAAAGAAACGGAAAAAAATGCAAATAATGACCAGAAAAACATGAAACATAAATTTTGACCAAAGATATCTTCATTTCATAAACAGAACCTATGAAATGTGTGGCTAAGGCCAAGAAAAAAAATAGGGAAAGAAACGTCACAGAGCAGAACAAACATGCATTTGTTTGGAATGTTATTTTAAAACAGGCAACGTACATAAAAGTAAACACAGCTCTCTATGTTGCTATTCTAAAACTGGAAGTATTAAATATGTTAAACAAGTGGATTGAAGCACATTAATTTTATTGGTCATAAAGATCATTTCTCTTAAAAACAAATAAAACAATGATACATGATATAGCTTTCTGATCAATTCATGATTTCTCGTAATAACATGATATTAAACATAATAACATGACAACACCAGATATAAATTTCCATAAATCAGGATATCACTCAGGGCCTCCACGGAGTTGCATAGAATGCTATTTTTAATAGAGAACGTACGAGACAAGAAAGCAGAAAATCATCAACATTGTAAAACATACAATGAAAAGTATTACTTGTTGTTGTTTTTATACTTTTAATATACATTCGACAGTTTTTTTATTGTGTTGCTAGAAAATACATACAGAAACGGTGACAGTAATATTGTAGCCTTTATATGAAGGATGAACCTCCCCGCCATCAATATCGGCCACCAATTTATCGGTAGAAATACAGTTACTATAACAAATGGCCAATAATATCGGCCACCAATTTATCGTTAGAAATACAGCTAATATAACTCCTGGCCTCTTGATGGTCGCATTTAGCGACCTTGAAGGCCATACAGAACGAAAACAATATCGTCATCATCAGTTTGTGTGGGTGTGTGTGTGGGTGTGGGAGGGGGGGGGGGCTTGAAGACCGTACAGGGGCAGGGGGGGGGGGGGGGGGGTGGGGCTTGAAGACCGTACAGAACGAAAACAATATCGTCTTCATCATTTTGTGGCGGGGGGGAGGGGGAAGGGAGGGTTCTCTCTTTTTTTCTTTCTTTTTTTTCTTATTTTTTCTGAAAAATGGAGAAAAAAAACGGTTAGGGTCGGGAAAAAATATAGGGTCGGTCGGGAACCTGAAACTCGACTAATTTTTCTTGGCCTAAAGAATAACAGAGAACAACCGATTCTCTGTTATGTGTCTAAAATGTTACACGACTTATCTGTCTACGGATAGATATAGCAGACGGCATTATACTGTGTAACGTTTTGTCCCACGCACAACCCCTCCCCCGTAACCCATCCATCCCACCACACACACACACACCCTACAACTTATACTTCATGTTTTTTCCACAGAAGATATGAAAACTGACCAGAAGAAAGAATCCGGACATATGGATAATAAACAACTGACATCAGATGATCTCATACGTAAAGTGTCTGTGAAAGAAAGCATCGATTCTAAACACGGCGATCATGCTCATCCTAATGATAAACAACACGATGCATATCAAACATATTCGGATGAAAATGAAATAAAAGACGCCGGAAACAGGAAACGTATCCAAGAGTGTAGTGACAAAACATGTGATGACAAGTCGGACGATACTTTCGACCAAGCTGAATTTTCAAATGCGGACATTTCAGTTAAGGAAGCAGAACATGTTCATGAAACAAATGAGCAACGCCCACAGTCACCATTGTCAACGAATGAGATTAATGAAGAAAACAGTGAGCACGAGTATAGTAGCCTACTCAGCGAGTCTAGCTTAATCCGTGGTCTTATACCTCGTGTTAAACCATTGCCAATTCGTATGTGCCAGGATACAGTATCTGACGAAGCGGCACCAGGAACATTGAACCAGTCGACGTGCTCGCTTGCGTCAGTGACCAACGAAGGAAATAGCCAACAAAAGCATATGGGATTACAAAGTGGGTCAGGCTTATCTGTTGGCCTAACATCTCGTGCCAACGCATTGCCACTGCGTACGTGCCAGGAGACGGTAGCAGACGAAACGCCATCAAAAACATTGAACACGTCACCATCGAAGCATGATGCAGAGGCCGAGGCGATCACACAGTGCTATAAGATGATGAAACATGGAACCAGGCATTGGCCACAGGTGAGGGCCATACAGAGAATTAAGCAGGATACATCCAACTTCTATAATAACAGCAAAGACATTCCGAATGAAGACAAACGAGGAAGCATAGCAGAGTTAAAATGGAGTCGTCACGTGCTTCATATACAGTCAACGGAAGAGAGTCAAGAGAGGAACCAGCGATACCAAGATATGCAAAAGAAGAAATTCCTCGGTGAGAAGATGTCCAAAGAGGTCCCGATTGATGTGTGCGCTGGTTCTCGATATTCCAGCTACGTATCACAGACGAACAGAAATCCAAGCACGTGTGACAATACTTATACCAAGGTAACAACATGCACGTGTACTATGCATTCATACACGTAAACATAGTTCATGGTTCTAATCGTTTTATTTATAGTCTATCTCATGTGATTGTTTTACACGAATCATAACATGAATATTTCTGAAAGAAACTAACTCGTCAAAATCACGGCAAAATCACACTACAACCCCGTTTGTCAAATTAAGGTGTTCAGGTCATGAGTAGGCGTAAAATGAATTATGAGTTTATAACTCTTAACTGAACGCTCCAGTTTTGGAGTTTGGCCTGGTTCAGTTTAATAATATTTTATTGCAGATATGTTACAATACATCAATTCAACATCACAATATCATAGCAACAGATGCAAAAGGATTGGACTAAACGTTATTAAACATTAGTTACAGTTCTCTTCAAGTTCATATCTTTCATGGCGCCATAAAACCTATTTTGTGTTTCGGTGCCGTAAAACCCAACTTATAATTCAGTTTGGCCTGGCTGTTAAAGCCGTTCATACTGTGTCTAAAGAGACTCAATAGATATGTAAGTTATATAAATTATATACCACGTCGTCGGCAGGTTTAGAAACGGTGTACATATGATGCAACATTTGCCTGTTGTTGGCGGGATAGTTAATTAATAACGCAGGTTGACGTTGAGATTGATTAAAATACTTTTGAGTAAAGCATGTGAAACTATATCCTCTTGTATGGAGTTTCCTTTGAGACAGTTCTGACATATTTTTATTTCGTTTCTTTATATTTATCAGTTGTAAACAACGTTATATGTCGAAGTCCAAACTTTTTTATTTCAGAGTTCAACAAAGATGATAAATAGACAACCTGAAGGAAATACAACGGAAGGAAATAACACATCTAGAGGAGATAATGCGCTAGGAAGGCAGACAAGCTTTACCAATATGAAATGAACCTATTAGGCACTTGCCCTATTTGTTCGGTGAGCCAAAATAATACCGGTCCACCCCGCTATTATTTTGGCTCATTGAAGAAATAGGGAAAATCCACAGTTTGCAAGAGCTGCCACCATATGAAAAAACGACTGTGAAGGCAATGATATGCAATAAGTATGGGAAGCCATAACCGTCAACATTTGGACATTTACAAACCATTCAATGACAGGCCGTTTAATTCAACATGAAGTCATTTGATGACATACATATTGATTCGATGCGACGTATAAACTCTGTTCATTCGTTACAAAGTGAATTACTACAGTTCGAAGTGAAATGATACGGACTAAAACAAAATGTCAAACCATACGATGCAAATTTGACAAAAAAACTAATGCAATACAATAAAATACAAGCCGCTACGATGACAACTTAAACGATTCATCGAAAAATGTAGAGTGATACCCAGCAAAGTAAATCAGTGTGATACAATAGGAATCAGTTTAACGCAAACACATTGTCTTGGGGTAAGTAAACCAAAGTCGGTGCAATGCAAACACAATCCGTTCGACAGAAACTGATTTCATTACGTGCAAAGTGAAACGGTACGATGGCGGCAGCACTGTCGATATTTGCCACATTACTTCCAGAGTTATTTCCCCAACATAATTACTGGCTTTATGATAAAAAAGCGGTTTGTCTTCAGCTTTATTAATCGTAGGCTGTTGTGAAGATTGAGAGGCATATTTCTATGCATCTTCTGATAGCTTCAAAAATGCCATGTAGATTATACCTGAAGAAAACTAGTATTAAACCATAAATACATTTTAATACAACGCGTTTAAAAATAAAGTCAAACCTGTCTTAATCAGCCATCCAGGGGAAGGACCAAAACTGACCACTTATCACAGGTGGCTGCTTAACAATACAGGCCCATTTTAGTGGAATTTAAGCTGAAGGTAAATTTAGATTTTCATATTACCTTCAGCTTAAATTAATAAGTGTAAATAAGACACTCCGTCCATATTGAGAATAGTGTCAGTAAATTGAGAAAATTATGTGGTTTCTTTATACAGGTGGTTGCTCAATAAAAGAGACTGCTAACACAAATCTGACAGTAAAAAGCTATCAACCATCAGTTTATTAATAACTAAATGTTTAGTACTTGCTGATGACACACTTTATGATTCCCTTTACTGCAGTCCATATGTAGACCTATTTCTAGATTAACAACAATTTCTGCAAAATCTGCGACAGGTCAAGTAGTTCAATTAGTTCAATTATTGACAATGGCAACAAACATACCCCCCCCCCAAACATACCCTCCCCCCTCCCCCCTCCCCCCCCCCCCCCCCCCACCCCCCCCCCTCTTAGGAATACGCTCAATAAAGCTTATTATTGAAAAACAACACACTGCTTTTTTTATCATAAAGCCAGTAATTATGTTGGAGAAATAACCCTGGAAGTAATGTGGCAAATATCGACAGTGCTGCCGCCATCGTACCGTTTCACTTTGCACATGAAATCAGTTTCTGTCAAACGGATTGCGTTTGCATTGCACCGACTTTGTTTTCGTCCGATTATTTTACTTACCACACAGACTAAATGTGTTTGCGTTAAACTGATTCATATTGCATCATACTGATTTACTTTGTTGTGTATCACTTCACACTTTTCGATGAATCGTTTAAGTTTTTCATCTTACCGACTAGTATTTTATTGTATTGCATAAGAATTTTTGTCAAATGTTTTGTCATTGCACTGAATGATTTCTATTTGCATCGTATGGTTTGAAATTTTACACCGTATCATTTCACTTCGAACCGTATTAATTCACTTTTTGACGAATGAACAGAGTTTACACGTCGCATCGAATCAATATGTACGTCGTCAAATGATTTCATGTTGAATTAAACGGCCTGTCATTGAATGGTTTGTAAATATCCACACTTTGACAGTTATGGCTTCCCATTAATTAGGCCAATAAACATACCAAGCTCAACATCCAGATTGGGGTAGATTTTTTGTTTTTCTGCTATTTTCCCGAATAAAATCCTGTCTAAAAAGTACATGTTTTTGTTGACATTTTGTGCGACACAGGAGAAGTGGTCCAGATGCATACATTTTACCATTTAAGCTCCAGTGGCCGCAGGCTGATGGGATGCCGATTTTAAAAAAATAAGCACCTACATTTATTGTCCAACGCCAAAGGCGGGGGGCATTTGCATTTCAGTCCGTCTTTTCAGAATTACATCGTTCTGTCGCCACTTTCGTTTCCGTCCAATAACGTTAATATGTATAATCCGATCTTGATGAAACGTTAGGACTATGTTTATGGCCATAAATCCAGGTAAAGTTCAATAACCAGCCAGACCGCATCTATAATGTCGGAGTTCTGGCCCTTGGATTTTTGAAATTGATTTTTTTTTATGCGGTTTCCGGTCTATAACTTTTACATCTATAATCCAATCTTGATGAAACTTTAGGACAATGTTTATGGCGTAAACAAACTTGTTCAGAATGTGTTAATATCAATAAAAGGTCAGACATGTTTGTAAACCAACCATATTTGATATGAGGTTGTCACTGTCATAGAAGAAAGTGGGGCAAATTAAACGAACAGTATCAGACAAGAAGCAGAGTTATGGCCCTTGAATTATTTAAAACTGTTCGTACACTTCAGAATTGAATTGAATGTTGTTTAACGGCTCATCAACACAATACAGGTTATTTAGAGCCGCCCCAGAGAGAGGGGGAAGGATACATAGGAATCCGGGAACCTGCCCTACTCTTATATCGAATAGATTCCTATGGTTCTTTAACGTGCTCGGAGGATAGACCGATACACGGGACCGCCATCCGACGGACGAGGCTAAGGAAAAGTGTCTTGCACAAGAACACACCGACGGAATTCAGTGTCACCATGGAGGATTGAACCCGGGGCCTCCGGTTACAAATCCGCCGCGCTACCGACTGCGCCACGCCATCCCCTTCTATATTTTTGACAAGGAACAACATCATGTCATACTGATCATTTTAGAAAAAGTCCCATATCAACATCACTTATAGTTTTCAAGGAGTAGTCGCTACAAACTTGTATTTTGAAAATCTATTTTTAGCCATGGCGGCCATCTTGAATTTCCGGACGACCTGAAATTCTGCTGGGATCGATTAGACATCCAGGTTAACATTCCTGTGAAGTTTCATGAAAATCCGTTGAGTAGTTACAGAGGAGTAGTCGCTACAAGATTTTACTAGATAACTCTATGTAAAAAAGGATGGCCGCTGACAGCCATGTTTAACATCGAATCAAAACGATTTTCGACAAGGACCAACATCATGTTATGCTGATCATTTTAGAAAAAGTCCCATATCAATATCGCTTATAGTTTTCAAGAAGTATCGCTACAAACTTGTTTTTTGAAAATCTATTTTTAGCCGTGGCGGCCATCTTGAATTTCCGGCCGACCTGAAGTATTGCTAGGATCAATTGGACATCAAGAGCAACATTCGTGTGAAGTTTCATGAAAATCCAAGTCAAGTAGTTTCAGAGGAGTAGTCGCTACAAGTTTTCATTATATAACCGTCTATGTAAGGGGGCAGTCCTCAGTTTCGCATGAATGTCCATGTGTAAATCAGAAAGAAATCAACTAAGCATCTTTTAGGTCCATGGATGGTATTTATAATAATTATGAAGCACATGTTTGATGTTGTTTTCAGTTTTGAGTACTTCTAAGTTTATTTTGGTGTATTGGAATATGCATTCTTTGGGTTTTTTGGAGGCTATAAATAGAAAAATGTGAACCAATCAAAAACTTTCTAAAAATAGGTAAAATGGCTGATTTTCAATCACGGGGAGATCAGCATGGAATAACTTTTTAAAACGCTGGACTAGGTATGTAAAATTTAGCATTTCCTGATATGCAAGAGCATTATGAGTGCAGACATGACCCTGATATGTGTAGGAAATTTTTATTTTTTTATTTATTGACATTTGAAATATTGCTAAAATTGTTTTTTTAACATGTTTTGAGGGGTGGGGTAATCTTAAAGAAATGGGATTAAAGTTGTACAGAAAATGCTTTTTGATACTTTTATTTGGTATGGAAACATGGGTAATTGTATTGTCTTCTAAGAAATGTATGACATAATGATGACGTGATTTATTTTTGCTCAAGGATTCAGGCTAAGGGCTTGTCATGGGTTTGATGATTGAGAAATGTAGATTAAACTGTGGAGTGCCCCCTAAACAAAGATGGGCGCTGGCAGCCATCTTTAATGTCAAATCAAAATAATTTTCGACAAGGATCAACAACATGTCATACTGATCATTTTAGGAAAAGACGCATATCAATATCACTTATAGTTTTCAAGAAGTAGTCGCTACAAACTTGTTTTTTGAAAAATTATTTTTAGCCGTGGCGGCCATCCTGAATTTCCGGCCGACCTGAAATTTTGGTAGGATCTATTAGACATCAAGAGCAACATTCCTGTGAAGTTTCATGAACATCCGTGAAGTAGTTTCAGAGGAGTAGTCGCTACAAGTTGTCATTATATAAATCTATGTAAACAAAGATGACCGCTGGCGACCATGTTTAACGTCGCATCAAAGTAATTTTCAACAAAGATCAACATCATTCCATACTGATAATTTTAGAAAAAGTCCCATATCAATATCATTTAGAGTGTTCAAGAAGTAGTCGCTACAAACTTGTTTTTTAAAAATATATTCTAGATTTGGGGGCCATCTTGGATTTTACATCAACATATTTTTGCTAGGATCAACTAGATTTCATAGGCAACATTTCTGTAAGTTTCATGAAAATCCATTCAGTAGTTTCAGTGGAGTAGTCGCTACAAAAAAAAGTTTACGGACGGACAGATGGACAGACGGACGACGGACACCGCACCAAGGCATAAACTCTGCTTATCTCTGATCAGTAGATCAGTAGAGCTAAAAACTGTTTGATTTTCACCGAGATTCTGGTATCGTTTATGATTGTCTGATACAAACGCACCTACTTTCGAAGATATACAGAATGGCAGAAAGACAATAAAGTAATCAATAAACAAAGAGGAAAACTTCATCATTATATCGACGAGCTAAATGTGAATAGTCAAAAATACTTTAATAAAATAATAATAATTACGACACGTGCTTCCGGTTTAAAATTTGTTTCTGCACAAACGGACAAGACGTTTGTATTTACAATCAAGCGTCGAAGATGATCAAGACTACGAACAAAAGGCTTTATCTCCGTGGCAGAGCATTGAAATGAACATACTGACACTATGTGATGCAGTTTTAGTCCAAATGCGCTGCAGAGTGTAGGAGTTGAGTGGACCAACTTGCTAGTTGTCTAAGTGAAATATTCAAAGAGCCACAACTCTGTGACAGAGCATTCAACATGAACATCCTCCCGATGCACAAGAACACTTCATAGACATCAGGATTGTATTAATATGCATGTAGTCATGTATAGGAGGGGTTGAGAGGAAAGGTTTTATACGTTTTTAAATTGGTTCAGTGTCAATGTTCACATGCAAAATGTCACATGAATATAAATGTTTGGCTTTACATGGAACACAAACATACAAGTGTACTTCGACATTGAACAAGTTATTTAATATGGAATATGCATCCAAATACTACAGGATTATTTTTTTAATGGGACATAGCTACCGGAGCAGTAAATGTACATTCAAAATGATGTGGATGTCACCCCTGGTCATACTTTTTTGTTAATTTTTTATTTAAAATAAAAGTCATTTCAAATAGGACATTGAGTACTGGGCTAACTTTTGGTTTAATTAAAATAGGTCTGCACTGAATGTCTATCAAAACCCATATGTAGTATTCACTTCCTTGCAAAATATGTTGTGACACCGTTTGACATGTTTATGTTCGGGTGACTGTAACGGCCCGGATGGCTATGCATTCTGTGCAAAATGCAGATCTTGGAATTTTTTCAATAATAATGGAGTTTTTTATTGTCAAAGTAGTGCATAACATGTCTATTTATTCAATATTGCTATAATGCAGGCCTATGAGGATGGAATTATATGCATATTCCCTAATATGCGCAAAGTTTAGCACGGTTTAGGCTCAGACTTTCAGGTTTATGAGATATTTGTACCACAATATCCTAAATACACACTATGCATCGTGTAATCCCCGAGGATATACACAGCATATGTTAGTTATTGTGGTACACATACAATAGAGCATGAGTCTTGCACGTGTACGGACGATAATGCACTCGCTAACGCTCGTGCATTATCTCCCCGTACACGTGCAAAACTCATGCTCTATTATATACTTATACCACAATAGTCTAAATACACACTATGCATCGTGTAATACCCGAGGATATACACAGCATATGTTAGTTAGTGTGGTATAAATACAATAGAGCATGAGTCTTGCACGTGTACGGACGATAATGCACTCGCTGGCGCTCGTGCATTATCTCCCCGTACACGTGCAAAACTCATGCTCTATTATATACTTGTCCATAGCTCTAATGGTTTTCCTTTGTTATTTCTTATGATATAATTATCATAAACCTGAAGGTCTGAACCTAAACCGCGCTATATATGCCGGTATATTCAGCCGTGCTATAAATAACAGATTCGGCGGTTATACCATGGCCTACTCCATTTTACACGCGCGTAGTTGTACAATCAAAATCTCAATTGCCGGCAATGGCTTAAGGTACAAACAGTTTTAGCATATTTTTCTGCGGCCCTCGAGAAGCAGTATAAATCGCATATATACTCGAAAAAGTATGCTATAAGAGGACCGCATGCCCGAGAGAGCAGTATAAATCGCATACGAGAAAAATATGCTATAAATGTTTTGTATCATAGCCATTTATTCAACTACGCATGTGCAAGAAGTTTTAGGGCGTTGCAGTTTTCAGTAAAAATAACAGCTCGATCCAGTCAAGAAATAGCATTATCACGCAGCATGAGCATGACCCATATTTTGATTATTGCAGCCAATCGCCTTTGTAGTATTATTGGGCAAATGCAATGTCAATGAGTGCTGTTTTGGAAATGGTTTAGTCATTTTGATTGACAGGTTGTGTGTAAATTACAAATGCGCGCGCGTAAAATTGAGTAGAAAATTACGGTGTCCCGTTGGGGCCAGATACAATGTCGTCGACGCCCGACAACGCGACATCGCGACATCGCGATACGACAGTGCGACATTGTGATACGACAACTCGACATTGCGATACGACATCACGACATTGCGATACGACATCGCGACAATTATGTCATTATGTCGCATCGCAATGTCGTGATGTCGTATCGCGATGTCGTGATGTCGTATCGCGATGTCGCGATGTCACTTGTCGGGCGTCGCATTGTCGTGCACGACAACGCGACATTATGTCGTATTGTCGTAATGTCGCCCACGACAACGCGACATTCTTTCAATTGTCGTAATGTCGCCAACGACATCGCGACATTACGACATTGTATCTTGCCCCAACCGGACACCGTAGAAAATGGTATAACTGCCGAATCTGTCATTTATAGCACGGTTGAAACATATTCAGCAAAAATAGAAACGTCCCCATTTTAAGCTGTGATTTGCATAGAGTTGACTTGTTACACTTTGTACACCAATCTAGACACAATTTCTTCTTTTTATACTTGTCACTCAATCATTCTGATCAATATTAATAATCATCAAAAACAGAATTTGTTTGTTGCTGCTAAATCATGTTTTATTCTAATTGCGAAATCACTATATTTTTATTATAAAGGGAGGTAATCTGAAAATATTCATTCTTGAAAACTGTATTGCGCAAAAACGAGTAAATAGGTCAGCATATTTTCTCTGTCTTTTTTGTGCTGATATCATCTCTGTTTATTTCAATATAACAAAACTGTCTTAACTTACAGTTTTAACCACAAGATCCGGAAATACTGTTTAAACCATAACAAGGGAAATAAGTTTGCCCACAATATATTGTTTTCATGGCAGTGCTAGCCTTTTAACAAAGGTATTGACATATAAGACCAAACCATAGATGTACATATATATCCATGACCAAACTAAATATAATTTCATTGAGTCTAAATGTATGGGTAAAGTTGGGGACGTTTCTATTTGTTGGCATTTATAGCACGGTTTAGGCTCAGACCTTCAGGTATCATAAGCAAGAACAAAGAAAAACCATTAGAGCTATGGTACAAATATTACATAAAGGATTAAGCCACATACCGAGCATACGTATGTAAAACTGATTTTGCAGACAAGTTAGGTCCATGTTGTTAAAATCGGTTGAGGAAGAAATATTTTACAGCCAAAATAGTGTAGACTGCTTTTATCATGTAAACTTATTGTTGATTGGGCAGCAGGAAAAGAAAAAATCTCAAATAATGCGAGTTAGCTTTAATATTTTGTAATACAAGTTTCAAAGCCCCATTTAGATTTATCGAACACATTAAACTATTTTAGGATAAAATAAAAATAAAAAATTATTTAGTTTTTGCATTTTAAAAGCCCTATCAAAAATACGTTTGCATGTGAATTTTTTACTTCTCAACAATTAAAAAAACACGGTATTTTTATTTACAACTAAATATGTATGTTTATTAATATACATATTAAATCATATATAACTTATTTATGCACAAATGTAATTTGTGTTTAAAACCTCACAAAAGCTTTAGGAAGAAACCGGCTCTAAAAGGTAAACATTAAAGAAGACATAAAATGCAGACGACGGACGATTCTAATGCCATTCGATGGTTGAAGCGTACACATACATCATAAGTTTGTAACAATAAATAGACACATTAACGCGTCTCTGTAACACTTGTTTAGTATGAAAGAGTCCTGCTTTAATAAACTGCTGCTTCCGGTACTGTGTAAACCTCGGATACATGTATAACTTCTGCCGTTTCTTCTTCCTCACCGATGCATGTTTGTGAACCTTTGTTTTCGTAGGTAGGTTGTTGTGAATCGCCGGTTTCTATATACTTTAGTGGGTTTACCCTCTGCATTAGTTTGCTGTCCTTGTATAACTCAAGTGTTTTTCTTATATCACGAGATCTCCTTTTCTCCGAAAGAGCAGACTGAAGTTCCACTATATCGGCCTTGGTACCTTTAGGTGAATCATCCTCCCAAACAGTGGGCAATTTGATCTCAAAGGTACCTTCATCTATTGGCAGATCATCGGGATAAGGCGTCAGGTACTTCCCAACAGGAAATAATGTTGGCGCGATGCCTTGATGTGGTTTAGAGTTATTCTTGCACTCAGAAGACGGCGATGTTAAATCGTTTGAGTGGTCGCCCGATTGGAAGGAAGTTTTAAAGTCTGAGAAGATTGCGTGACTTCGTTCGTCTGTTCCATCATCGGGAAAGCTGTCACTGTTCGCCAAGTCAAGAGCCAGTGAAGCGACAACACGAGACGTTTTGGCCAGTGATGCGCAAACTTCATGTGCAGAATGAGCTTCAGAGACTGCACGCTCGGCAAACTGAGCTGCGTATCTCGCTCGAATTTCTGCTTCCGCTGATTGAAGCCGTGCCACCGTGACTAAATGCGATACCTCCTTTACGCGATTGTACATTTCTTCATTGAATCGTTCGTCGTCGGTATTACAGTACTTATTTACTCCACAGACCGCACTTTCAGTATGTTCCGCCGCCATATTGGTCCAACGTAACTGACGTCAACAACTTTTAAAAATGTTACGTCATGACGTCATTGAACGTGAAACGAATGAAATCATGCCTCATGGACAGTTCGTTTGTTCGGTGTTTAATTAACGTCATTTTTCCAGCAAATTTACTGTGCTATGTATGACGGTCGATTTTTAGTATTACTGAGTAGTACCAGTACTGTAAACCTCCCGCCATCACTTTCTCACTTTACTAGTCGCGCTCTCAGTGTTTAAAGAAAACACATACATTTCAAGTTGCATAAATAGTTTCCTTGTATTTAAAAATATGCAAACAGCTTAAACGGTAACATTGCTTCAAGATTGTTGTGTCCGTTTAAATGTTTCTAAACTTTACAGTACATGTTTTTACGATGCTTGTTTCGGGGGAAAGGTGATTGAAACCGACTTAATGCCCCAACTGCCATATAAAAGTCAGAAGATTGCGCTGGGGCTGGCTGGTTTCTATATAAATTATGCATGTTTCACATCAGAGGTCCCTTTTTCAAAAAATTTAATAAACTACTGTAAAATAAATTATGAAAAGTTGCACAAATACACATTTAAACATGTTAAATCAATTGGTGTAATTATTTTTTTAACCAATCATTTGCAAAGTATAGTTTCAAAATATATTTTAAACCAACTGTCAAACAATTTGAAGTTGCCGGAAAGAGCCTATGAGGTTATGACCATTGCTAATACAGAATGTAAACATTTTCCACGTGGCTGTGTTTATCAACAAGCGTGCTGCAGCAGACGGCTTCTAAGCTGCAGCAGACGGCTTCTAAGAACTTCTCTGTATTATCATCAAAACCAAACAATGTAAAGCATCACAGTTTAAAGCAGATTGTCAACAGACCTTCAGAAATGCACCAGATCTTGATATTGTGTGGTTATAACCGTAGAGGAAAAATGTTCAATGTTTATTTGCGAAATATTATTGTGATTCAATTCAAATGCTTCAGCATCTGTAGGACATGTTTACATCAGCTATTTTAGTTTGTGAGCAGCAGTGGTCATTTGATAGGCCCCTCCTACAAATATTTACTACCGCGGCAGTAAATGTTGGGGGTTTAACCAAAGTTTACGATCGCTAATATATACTGGTCGGGGGCCACATTCCGTCACTTGTGTAAACATGAACTAATTTTTCAGACAAATATATGTCTCCAAGCAATTTTTACTCTACTTTCTATTAGATTACCTCTTACTGGAAATTTGTCACCAAAGAACTTTGACTTTGTTTTATATAAATTATCGAAGTGGCACGTGACCTTTTCATAAAAAGAGAAATCAGTTTGTTCACAAGCCCAGTTTCCGTCATGTTTTTTATTATCGAATGATAGATTCAACTAGGTTATGATACTTAAAATTGTATGAAATAAATACATGTTTGCAAGTCTATTCAACAATTACATTGTAAAAATTGTATGTTTGCGTTGTTCCATCATTCACCGTGATCGCTATGGTAACGTCAATTAATTTACATTTTAACAATGGGTAACTCTGTGTAAATCAAACAGATACAGGTTGTACGAGTTGTCTCTCTTTGGTTAAAGTACGATAAATATGACGTCATAGGCATGAAAGCACTAATTATTTTCCCCATAGACACCAATGTTAAAGTGTCACATATTAATGATTTGCTGCAAATTCAACTCAAGTATGTATAATGCAGCAGTGTAATGTTCATATAGAAAACTATTTTTCCACTTGAAAAATCACCAGAAAACGTGGGGTCACAAGACATGTAAGAAAGTTCTTGTTTGTTTACTAAACAGGTCAAGGGTACAGCTGTTTTTATTGATCGACTGTTTTCATTGCTCACAAAGTGTAAGCGTAGAGTCGAAATTTCGAAAATGTTCATCAGTGATCCAGTAAAACCTATTAATACGCTTCTTATACATATAACCATAAAATCGGATAGAAATGGGCAGCTTTCCCCCTACTTATAATGCCCGTTTCCATCGAAAAAGGAGGGGTTACTTTTTATTATAGGAACTACATTACACCTCGGACGCTTACATGTAATTGGTGGTGGTAAACCTCATAACAGATTTATTGTGCAGTGAACACAATTTTCGGAGAAATCCCTCAATCTCCACGCAAATGAGGAACGAGTGTACTCTGTGGTAGATTTTGGAAATCCCTTTCGTTTTTGTGACGCTTTTGTACTTTTTGTTTGCAATCTTCAGTGCTAAACGTCTGTCAATAAGTAACACCGCGGAAGTAATTTGCAGTGTAAAAACAGTTTTTAAATGAGAATGACGGAAACTGGGCTGGGACGGAAACTGGCCCCTAACCACTGCAGGGGCGTACCTGGGCATACTCCTATAACACCCGTGCGTATAATTCAGTAAGGTGTCGGAAAAATGAAAAGCTAAAAATGCTAAAAATATAATAAAAAGCAGAGTACACTCGTTCCTCATATATATATATATGTGAGTGCAAGGAACGATAACTCTGCGTGAAGATTGTAAAAGTGGGGTTAGGGTGAGGGCTAAATAAATGAAAGAAAAAAATGACTGGGGAATTAGAATAGCTCCAAATACGTTTCTGTAGCTCAAAACTACTTCGTTTCTGTAGCTCAAAACTACTTATATAGCATTCAATTTTTAAAAAAAAAAACACCCCTCCTCCGTGCGTATACCCAAAAACACTCCAGGTACGCCCCTGACCGGTATGGTTTAAAGTATACTAAAACATGTTGAAACATGTGAAACCATAGTATGGACTTATTTCGAATGAATAGGTGGTTTAGAAAATCTTGAATGACACAATTAGTTTAGAAAAACAATGTTGTAATTAGACATAAAGTTACTAACACCTTGCCGTTGTTAATTGATTCACCAACACCACTACACATGTATTGTGTGTAGTCAACACTAAACAGTTCTGTGGTTGACATTTCTTCTGGGCGTTGTATTCATGTATTTTAAGGATTTATATATCTATGTGTTTAAATAAATACATGGTGTATTTCTCCCGTTTTATTGTAAAAATATGGTGATTTTTTCTGCTAATGTAATTCGAGCTGGTATCATTTTAATGAAGATCTTTTTTTTGTTTTTTTTAATTGGGGATTGCTTCTTATAAGCCTTACCACAAGGCTGCCATTAGGGTTTTAATACATGTTATAGTATGTACTTTGGCTAATCTACTTTCCTATACCATAGCTTCATCAAATAATAATAATATACAACTACTACTACTACTACTACTACTACTACTGCTGCTGCTGCTGCTGCTGCTGCTGCTACTACTACTACTACTACTAATAATAATAATAATAATAAAGAGTTTATTTAACGAGAGAACTCACTTGAAACTAATAAACCGTCCATGAGGCCCTCAACAATATATATATACATATATACAATATTTACAAAAGACGCCCGGAACTCTCAGACTCAGCCCCAGACCATCAGGTGCAATACCTAATCAGATCGCCTGTATGTATACCTCTTAACAGAACCCCGCACGCACACATAACGCTAGTATAGAGAAAGGATAGAGTGACGAAGAAATAGTGTTATATGGTATATGGCTATGTTAATACTTAACTATATACATATACTATAACATTATATCTTCTTCTCTTTTGACTATATACATAAACTAGTCCATAACACTGTCTCTTCCTTTCTCTATACTATTGTAATGGAAATCTGTGCCTACTATAGTCAGTACATATATAGCTAGTTGGTTTGGTTTCGTTAGATTTGTTATTTATTGATGTTTGATAATAATTGATCTGGGGTTGATTTCTATGATTTCTTGTTATATACTGACGACTCTATTTGTAAAAAAATATTTATCAGCATGAGAGTTCGTGTGCTTGAATAAACTCGAATACATGTTCCAATGTTGACGTTATATTGCACACACGTGGTTGTGTTTATTTAATGGCCCAATGAATGGAACGGTAGGGAGGAATTCAACCAATCAGAACTCAGTATATCGAACACACCTCCACATTTCGTGACCTTGGCGCAACATTAAACACTAGTCTTAATAGCATAAAAAGTGTTCTGTTTTCGTTTATGATTTAATCACGGATTTATATATTGTAAAACGGTAAGTCACTCGAAGCTGTTCTTGTTTACACCAATTAGATATATTCACATCTTTCAAATAAAAGTGTATATATTAATATTCAGTTTGACGCAAGAAAACACACAACAATCCGGCGGGTCGTACATGTTCATTTTTCGACTGGATAGTATGACATAGTATATATAGTATGACTGATTGAGTTCATATACTTATATAGTAAAAAACATACATATTTAAGCCTAGAGCTACTTTATTAGTCGAGGCATACTCGTGTATTGCATAGATCGAAGTACTTAACATATACCAAATGTATGAACTATATATATCCGGGAGCAAATACGGGTTCCGTAGTACATAACGATTTATGTAAGTGGTTTTCTCATTGCTTAATGCTGTAGCATGCGATCGTGATAGTTTATTAATGCCAAGAGAATATACTATTGGCAAGCTGTTCAAGACTCTATTTAAAGGTATATTTCACGCTTTTGGGGCCTGGGGACCAGACCAAAAAGTGAAATAGAATGATAGATTTAGGGTCTATAAACATAATGAATTCAAACAAGCCTATTCTCTCAGTATTATGTTCTATCATAGTTCATAGTTTAGTTAAATAATTGATTGATTGATTGAATTTATAGTCGCACCAACAGCTAAGGTCATATGGCGACTTTCCAGCTTCCATTGGTGGAGGAAGACCCCAGGTGCCCCTCCGGGCAATTTTCGTGCACGGGCGGGCACCTGGGTAGAACCACCGACGTTCCGCAAGCCAGCTGGATAGCTTCCTCACATAAAGATTCCTAGGCCCCTGAGGGATCGAACCTACAGCGGTGAGGGGCAAGTGGTTTCAAGTCCGAGACGTTAACCACTCGGCCACTCGGCCACGGACGCCCCCAGGGTTAAATAAAGAATGTTACGACAGATTCCATTTATAATATATAATTAGTATATACTCTGGGTGAAATATATGTTAGTGAACTGCACCACTGCTAATCAATTACTATTTACAATTCGTAAACGGAGGGAAAAGAGCTCCGCTGACTAGATGACTAGGGGAGTGGGGGAAATGCTCCGCTGACTAGATGACTAGGGAGGGTATATACTATAATCCATTTTATGAAGAGTTGTCTCGTATTTGACAAGAAACACGTGATTGACATGTTAAAAACAATTAAAACCTTTTTTTTTTTCATTATTGTTTTATTTTAGTTCCGGACACCGATACTGCCACCTGTGATTTAGACTAGACTTTTTCTATGGGTCCAATTTTGGGAGGACACTCACACATATATATAGTAGTTTACTACAGTTTGTAATTGAAAGAGACACACGGCAATCTTGAAGTCTTTATCAAGCATTAAAATTAGCCCCTCGATTTATTAATCCGGTATCACTTTGACCTTAGACAGTTTTGTCAGGGGTCAAATTTAACATTTTTAGCCATCTGCTACAAAACGCAAGTGCCAAGATTTCTACTTGCTTTTTTAATTAGGGGTACTTGCATTTAAACTTTAGAACTTTCATTCTATCGGGATTGTTATACATGTAAAACATCAAAGATGCGATGTTCACACTCAGATGTAAGGGCTGGCGTGGCGCAGTCGGTAGCCGGAGGCCCCGGGTTCAATCCTTCGTGGTGCCACTGAGTTCCGTCGGTGTGTGCAAGACACTTTCCCTTAACAAATTTCATTCTGACCGAGACAAATATCTTGTCAATAACTACTGTAAATTAAAAAAAATTCGTTCAAATCACCTATCTCCAACGATTACAAGTTCGTATTATACGAGTATGATAAATGAAAAGTACACTGCATACATAAACAAGCCACGCATGAACAGCTACTGCCACATACGTGAACAGATCGTGTGTTGTGCGCTCCATTTATTTCTTAATTTAAAAAGACGCATGACATTTTTGAAATAGTTATCAAACAATAAAAAATAACACCTGGATTTATTAATCCAGTATCATTTTGACTGTCAAATCTGAGTACACATATTTAAATAACATATACTAGTGACGCAGTTTAATCAACAAGTAATACTATGCAAAAACAACGTAGTAAATTAAACTATTCTAATATTATTAATAATAATTTGCAAATATGCAAGTTATATAGAAAAAACTAACGGAACGCCGCGAGTTTTACAAAAAACAGGAAGGCCCTTTTAAATCAGCAAGGGGGCGTCCGTGGCCGAGTTGTTAACGTCTCTGACTTGAAATCACTTGCCCCTCACCGCTGTAGGTTCGATCCCTCAGGGGCCTAGGAATCTTTATGTGAGGAAGCTATCCAGCTGGCTTGCGGAACGTCGGTGGTTCTACCCAGGTGCCCGCCCGTGCACGAAAATTGCCCGGAGGGGCACCTGGGGTCTTCCTCCACCAGTGGAAGCTGGAAAGTCGCCATATGACCTTAGCTGTTGGTGCGACTATAAAATCCAATTCAATTCAATTCAATTAAATCAGCGGGCTATACAGGACATCAGAAATCTAAGTAATTATAATAATAGTCTTCATTTCCTCCATGTAGGACAATTACAAAATAATTACACAAACAAAACAAGAACGTATATACATGTTGGCAGACTTATATTTGCAAGATCAAACAAAATCAAATCTGTGCCGGGAACTGCCGCTGAAGCATTCATATTACATAATTTGTGTGTGTGTATAAGCGTTTATTTATCCCCGCTGTATTGCACTAAGCATTTTAGCGAGCAGACCTAGGTTTTAAGTCTCATCCGAAGGACGGTAAGGTAGGAAATACTTTTGAAATATTTCGGTAATTAACCCAAATTCGGTACTGGCTGGGATTGAACGCGCGATCCCTGGGTTACTAAGCCGCAATGTTAACCATTACACCACGGCGCTACCTCATTACATAATTAAGTTATGTTTACACTGTGAGATAAAATAATTTGGTTTGTTCAGAGAATACTTTTTTTCACAACTCTTTAAAACGTTGATCCCGGAATCAGGACCTAATGTAACACCAGTGTCATTATGTCAACAAACGTGGTAGGGACCCATGCAATGTACTCACGATCCCTAACTCTTGTGGTTTCAGGAAGACGATTGTCAATGTGCCTGTCTATGTTAAACATGTGACCCCTGGGACATGTTTAGAACTGTCAGAACTGAACCCAGGGTCACCAGTTTACGCTACATGTAAAATATGACATCTCTAGCTTTTTGTAGTTCAGAGATTGTGTTTTGTTTTATTTTCTTTTGTCACTCTATGTAAAACTTTGACACCTGGACTGGGTCCAATTTTTACCTCAGGGTCACGATTAGGACACACTTGTTAGAGTACCACAAGGTTATGGTACGTGTAATATACGAGAGCAAAATGAGAAGTCTATACACAACATGTGAACACTATGTACAAACTCCGGACCTTTGTTTGACCCAGCTGAATTAATTATAACACTCTTGATAGTCTAGGGGTTGGCGATAATCAATTTAAAGAAAAACTGTCGAATTATGCTCAGAGGTTCTTGAAAAAATTTTTAAGAATTCGGCCATTAATAGTGACGATGCCCATATTGGAAGTCCCGCTGACCTGTTTTTAATAAACGTAAACGCCTTTGAGCTAAGAGTTTGGTCGAAATTGAATGAGCCTGTCGTATAAAGCGAAAGTTGGTCGGCCGGACGAAGAGTGAGTGATCCCTACAGCTCACCTCTGACATCTGAGACTGGCTCAAATCAGTGACAAGGCTCGAACTTTCAGGATCAGCCCTAGATAATCGGACCTCTAATCAGTCCCACATAAGAACACACAATACTGTTGTATGTGTACTTACAGGAGGTTGGTTAGGAGTCTGGACAGGTGCTGATTCTGAGAGTTCCGTGCGCCTGTGTTGATGCCAGATCTTACGTGCCATGATGTATCAATTGGTATCATATACTATATTTAATATTACATGTGCAGTGCTGCAGAGAAAACAACGAATCTGTAACAGTTCTATAACCTGCAACTGAATCCAATTTGAAGGGCGGATCCAGAGAGCGCGGTGGTGGGGGGGGGGGGGGGGGGGACTTTTTTTTTGAAGAAGAAAAAATCCACCTCAAAACGCCGACGCCCTACTAAAATTTGCACAAAAAGATGTTTTTATTTGGCAAGATTTGTTTTACTTGTCAACGCCGTTTGGAAAAGTTACGACGCCCCCACCCTGACATGAAATGCTGGATCCGCCCCTGAATTTATGTTATTTGGTGATTTCTCGAGGTTTATATTTGCTCTACTGCATGCTCGAAAACTCTTGCACATTTTAATTCTCTGAATAAACACTCATTGGTTAGTTAATAATCACCAATCAGGATGAATTTGACAACCTAAATAATTATAATAACACAAGTCAGAAGGTAATACAATAATCATATGTCGTGTGCACAGGCTTGTATATTATACCCGTATCCTTCACTAACTTTATTGAAGAATCCTGATTATACGGATCATTACCATATTATCATGGTACGTAAATCTATGCTATTATGAAATGATACAGAGAAGAAAATATAGTGTTATGTTTATATGATCATCATGTATATTACAGCATATGTATATAGTCCCTTTACTATATACATATAATATGATACCAAGGGCGTAGCTGACCTGAAATGCATGTGTAGACCCGACAAACTAGTGGGGTCTGGGCGGATTTTTTTTAAAACTTAAGCTATTTTGGTGTATATTTGAAAACTTTAAGGTGTTTTTTTTTGCAATCTCATAACAATCATATCCTAATTCCGCTTTGATACTCTCCGCCTTGTAGTGTAGAGTATCGTAGGGTAGGTGTAATTTTAATGATTTTTTTTTTACCTGTTAAACACCTCACCCACCTCGATCCGGTTTCAGTTTTTATTGCATTTTTGGACTTTTCATATATTTTATTTTTCAAATTGATGTGCAGGCCCGGGTTTATATGGCCTAATAGTAGCTACGCCGATGAATACTATCTCTTCTTCCCTCTATGCTTCTCAGCTATCATATTCGTCCATTCGCATAGTTCTGTTCCTTTTCTTTCAGATTTCAAGAGTGATCTCCCTTCTCCCGCCATAAAATCGGAAGTCGGAGAAATCGAACGTTGTTCATCTTGTGATGGCGTTTAGATTTTTAGCAAAACACAACAGGAAAACAATATCTGTACTGCAAGAATATCTTACAGTAAGATCATGTATGGTCAAGGCTAAGCAATCGACTGCAGCTGTGAATGAGCTTGACAAACTAGAAACCAAAGGTGGTCCGATTGTAGAAACCGAAAGTACAGATGGGCATCCCAAAATGGATTTGACTTTTAATAACTCAGAGGAGGCATACAGAAGTAAGACAACTGGGGAATTATTCAGAGCACTGTTTGTGTTTAACCTGTGTACTGTTCCTTTCTTGGTAAACAACAATATATTGGTGAGTATTGCCTTTATTATTCGACGGGCGGGAGCTTTGGCGAATCTATTTTTTGTACACCGTCCGGAAACATACTCAGGAGGGCAAGGAAGTGTTTCATATTCTCGATTTTGCCATTATCAAATCTCGCTCTCGTTTTTCGCGAGATTTCGAGTTCGGGGTGTCTCAACATTAACTCTGTATAGTGAATATACAGTGTTTATTTGTTTTACACACATTTTAGAGCGTATCGTGCAAAAATATAATGCGAGTGCCGTTTCTAGTTGTGTTAGTAATATAAACTGTCAGACTATTGACCTTTTCTGGGTAAAATGGAGTTTTTATTGCCATTATAATGATACCTTGAAACCGAAAGTAGGTAGATGTGCGTTACTCAAAGATCAGAATCCTCGTGTTTCATAAATTATTTAAAGTAATTAACTTTACTTATTACACTTAATTATATTCCACAAGCGAATATGTATCGCAAAAGTATTTTACCGTTGATAATTGTTACGGCATAGATAAAATAATTAACAGAACCATAGATCTACATACACATGACATATACATGCCTTGACAGAACTCTGCAAAATATTTTCAATTTCATTCATAAATCATAGGACCTACATATAGCCATGTCAAAAACAAGTAATTGAAAAGTCGCTTATGTTGGGTTTTATTTGCATGTTGTTTATTGCAATCAAAAGATAAAGGGTTTCTCCAATAGTAATAATGCAATACCCCGTGGCTAATTGGCTGTCCAAAGCAGGACAAAGAGGCCATAAATCACAAACACTGGCTGCGCGTGGTGTGTTGACATCAGATATATACTATAATTGTGTCGTATTTTAATTTGTGCATACGGCGAGGGTAAAACAATAACTTCAGCTAACTGTTTTGATTCAATTTTATTTATAGTATGCATTTGTGAAACTAAACACATTACAAATAGATTACGTTCAGTCGGATTTTGTCAAAAAAATAAGAAAAAAAGTCTGTTACATGCTTGTTTGTTATTTAAATCGAAATTATGTATTTCATGTCACATATTCCATCTGTCTTGCAGATAAGCGAACTTTTAAATCAATTTAAGAACAGAACAGAACAGAACAGATATTTTACAAAGTACATCGTCATTCAAAACATATATACAATATACGAATATAACAAAGTCACTAAACAGAGTATATAAATCAACTGTCAGTATAGTTTACATCATCATAGTTAGAGGATGAACAATATTATATTTATACTAAGCATTCAAAATAGAAAGTCTAACATTTAAAGCACATTTTATATACCTCGCTAAATTTAGTAATATATCATTGTTTGAAGTTTTCATCAATTCTATATATTTGAACATAGATGGCCTCTGGTGGTAATATCTTTTAATATATTTTTTTCTTAGTTCATTGTAACATTGACACACACATATAAAATGGTATTCGTCTTCCAGATCTTGTGAGTTACAACATAAACAATATCTTTCATTTTTCGGTCGTTAAGAAACACAATAATTATGATCTTCGAATAACGTCAGGAACATCGACAATATTAGGCTACCTACTTTCGGTTTCAAAATATCATCATAATTACAAATAAACACCACATTTAACACCGGCAAATTCAATATCTGACAGCTCATATTAATAACATAACCACAAACAGCTTTCCCACGTTATACATAATACATGTACATGTATACATAAAATTGAAAATTAAAATAGTACACAATATATACTGTATATATATGATGTCAACACACCACGCGCAGCCAGTGTTTGTGATTTATGGCCTCTTTGATCTAAACAAATATCCTGCTTTGGACAGCCAATTAGCCACGGGGTACCGCATTATTACTATTGGAGAAACCCTTTATCTTTTGATTGCAAGAAACAACCTGCCATAAACTCAACATTAGCAACTGTTCAATTAATTGTTTTTGGCATAGCTATATATCTATGTAGGTCCTATGATTTATGAAATCTTATACTGTGGTAGGAATAACAATATATTGCAGAGTCCTGTTAATTATTTTACATAATAATTGCCGTAACAATTACCAACAGTAAATGACTCTTTGCAATACGTATTATTTTGTGGAATATACTTTTATGAACATTATTTAAAGGAGAATTTATATACTTATGTTAAGTAGTGAATTTAAAACTCAGCATGCACAGTATTGGACTCTCAAACTACTGGTAGAAAAGAATGATATGAACCGTTTCTGTTTACAAGAAAGTTATATATATATATATATATATATATAACTTGTTAAATGTAATTAACATGAAGCGACTTACTTATTTAAGTGTAATAAGTAAAGCTAATTACATGTACTTTAAATAATTCACGAAACGCGAGGAGTAACCGAGGCGCACTTCTATATCTACTTTCAGTTTCAAGGTATCATTATAATGGCAATAAAAAAGCCATTTTACCCAGAAAAGGTCAATAGTCTGACAGTTTATATTACTAACACACCTAGAAACAGCACACGCATTATATTTTTGCATGATACATTCTAAAATGTGTCTAAAACAAATAAACACTGTATATTCACTATACAGAGTTAATGTTGAGACACCCCGAACTCTAAATCTCGCGAAAAACGAGAGCGAGATTTGATAATGGCAAAAGGTTGAATTGGGGCGTCCATAATTTTGTTTTCAACAACAACCATAATACAACAACTATTTTTCCATAGTAATACATACTATATGTCTATAATATATTATATTAGAACGTACCCATCAACTGTTAAACATTACTAATTAAGGGTTTTACTGAGTTTGACTGCAGTGTACGAAAACTTATTTCGGCTGTAGATTAGAATCTATCAACTTTGATAGAAATCTGTCTACAAAACTGTTGATTTGAATAAAAAATACACCAAAATGACGCTTTGTGTACGATTTTCGTCATAATTATTCGTCCAGACGCCCCATGGTCGGGCTGGTCGTGAAGGCATTACGCCCCTGATAATCAAGCCATCCCTCTCATATCTTTATTGAAGAGGTGTGTCGGGGATTTGGGGGCCTGTCCACTGCCCCAACCCAGCAAGGGACTTTGTAGAGATTAAACTAGTATCTGGGGTGGGGTTGGGTGGGTGTGGGGTAGTGGGGTGTGCAGGGGTTTAGAAATACCAAGGGACTTCACATCTTTACAATCCCAGCCAGCATCCCAATTAGTAAGACACCTTTTGAAGACCAAAAGTATCTATGAATTGTCTGGCATTTTAGCCATTTTTAAAATTCAAAGAATTAGAAAATGTTCTTGATTTGAATTTAGTATAGTAAGCATTAATTCTGAAAAAAAGAGAAGATTTTCCTACTGACCTACCCTAACTTTTTTGGGAAAAAGACCAGAAACAGACCCTTTTTTTCCTTATAATTAAAAGTTAGATTCATTATTGAATTAATGAAATAATTACATAAAACCATTAAAAATTTGATACATAAAATTTCTTGAACAGATCTTAAAATGGACACGAAACATACTAGGGGCGACATTGTTCCAGAAATTGATGAAGGCAACATTCTATGGCCATTTTGTTGCGGGCGAGGACCAGATAGCCATTCGACCACTAGTGAACAGAAATCTTCAGTTTGGGGTGAAGTCTATCCTGGACTACAGTGCGGAGGAAGACGTATCAAGTGACACGGTCAAGGAATCAATGCTGCAGTAAGTGAAATCTAATATAATGTGCAGAGCTGTAGATAATTTTTGACTGCAATGAGTATTTACTCATCAGATTCAAAATGAAAGAGTAACAAGGAACTCGTTCAGAGTAAATATATTTTTTTTAAATAGTTCATGCTTTCAAAATGGATGTGAATTAATACATTTTAAAAGAAACAACAATTATTCTGATTAAATGGAAGTAAAAACAAAAGAAACACTGCACGACCTTAATATCAGACACATGTTTGGAACAATTTTCATCATGAAAATATGAAATAAACCGTTCCACAGGACAATACATACAAATATAATACTAGTGATGTACCGATTAATCGATTGTTACCGATCACTGGTTACTTATAGGCATCCGAGTACAGTGATCAATTATAAAAGTCTATAATTGATCATTGGTAAAATGTAAAAATGCACTTTAATTAATGTTAAAAAATAGAAATGAACCTGATTATACAGAACACAACAGTTACAAATAACACTTGTGAAAATGAGCATATACACAAATTAGACAAACAACATATGTGTATCAGTTATTATTAATTTTGCTGATTAACATGAAATAACAATGGCATAAGAAACAAGACAGGAAAGAATACATACTTAATCAGAAATTATTGTAAGTTCAAGGCCTGCAACACAGATTAACTTATATTGACTAACCGATTATAACCGATGATTGATCGGTTACATGCAACCGGCTGTACGGTAGCCGATGATCGGTTGTGCATTTCAACTGATTGCCCATCACTATATAATACTCATGATTTTTGAAAGTTATGAGTATTTGTAGTAAGTTGATGAGTAATGATACTCACAATTTTAATAAACTAAGCGAATTTGTAAAAAGTATGTGTAAAATACTCATAACTCAGCTTATCTACAGCTCTGATTAGGCCGACCATAAAAAATTGTTGGTTTGCTGTTTCCCTACCTACCACCAAAAAGGGCCCTACCCAAAACTTTTTATAGCAATTCGGGAAACAGCAAACAAATATATTTTTAAGGATGGCCTTATTATGTCAACAAGATGTAAAACCTCATTTCATTCATTCATTGTTTTGTTGAAAACATAGCATAATATTTAATTTTAAAGGCACACACAACATTTGGAAATGTGGCCAGGATTAAAATTAGCCCCTTGTTTATTAATTAATGATAATCCAGTGTCATTCTGACTTCAATTGAATTGTTTTATGGCTCAGCGACACATTAGATAGATTATTTTGGGCTGCTCCAGAGAGAGGCATGATACATAGGAATTAGGGAACCGTGACCTATTCTTACTATCGAAAAGATTCCTATGGTTCTTTAACTGTGCTGATACATATTATATGTCCCGAACGAGGCTAATGGACTTTGAAAGTGTCTCGCCATATGACATATGGAAGATTTTGAATTTAAACCTTCTTGCATAACATATTTCAGCATATGCATATCCTTCTAGAATATAATAGAATATAATTAAATGGTTATAAATTGTGATACAGTGTGGAGTTTTCAAACTGTCTTCGTGGCTGAATGGTTAACGACGTTGCGTTCTAAACCTTCGCCTTCGACCGTCATACATAACCTTACATGTGTTGAAAATGACGAAAAACACCATACAAAACAAACATGAGTGTTGGAAAAATTTCAATTGCCATGTGTCCCTTTAAAAACTTAAAATCACGACATTTTATATATAATTGTTAAGATAATTACACATTATATACACTGTATTGACAGCCCAGTTCTGAGACCTGGAGAATATTGGATCATATGATGAAAAGAGTTCTAACTTTCTAAGTCTGTTGTTTTGCTTCTGTGCTTTAAAAAATAATCCGCACATTTGGCATGCGAATGAAGGGAGTGTTATTTCTAGAGATAGATGACAAAATTAATTCATCTGGATTACTTTTTATGTGAAATTTGCACCACCAGTCATGCAGATGAACATTCCATTTATGTGACAAAGGGGTGTTTTGGGGGAAATGACTGACCAGCAGCCGGACTTTGTAAACCCTGATCAGCCTGTGAGTTACTTGCAATCTGATCTAGGTTTACAATGGACGCAAAGTCTATTAAAGTCGTGCTTAGCGTTTTAAGGGTTAAGTATGGTGGCATATAACTGCCGTCGAGATAATTTAGTTGCGATACTTTTTTCAGCTAATAAGACGACTTATAAGCCCTTATAAGTCAACTTATAAACTTATAAGAACAAAGTCTAGATAAGCTCTAAAGTGATTAATATGTCGCGTTAGTCGACTGCTACACAGCCGTCAGTTGAAACTGAGTGAAACGGGACATGTGCAGTGATAAAAGACAGAGTATTCCGAATGTGAAGAAAGCTATTTATAACTTGACTGTCACTCCAGAGCATTATCGTGACTTCACGGCGAATTAGCAAAGAAATTAGCAAAGAAATTTGTCGGAATACTTTTTGGAGTAGTTTTTCTTATAAGTCGACTTATAAGGGCTTAAAAGTCGTCTTAATAGCCGAAAAAAGTATCGCGACTAAATTATCTCGACGGCAGTTATATGCCACCATAGATAAGTTCAGTGAGCCGAATCTCACTGTTCTGGGATGAGTTTCATATAAACCAAGCAAAATATCATATTCTTATTCTTTCTCATATTCTTATGTATTTTCTCATTGTTACAGAGGTTCATTAGGGACAGACAAGGCAACAGAAATTACTAAAGGTGAGTTTTAATTAAAGTGTTTCTTCAAAATTAAACCATTAAAACTATTACCTAAGGTCCAAAGCCAGGTTTTTGAAAATAGGGGTGCCTCTGTGAGGGGATACCCCCAACTCTCTCAGGGGTCCCAGGTGGTTTTAAAGGGGGTATCCCCTCCCACTGGGGTTCCCCACATGACCATTTTGAAAAAATAGACTTGAAATGCTGCAGTCTGAATTTTTCAGCTACTTACAGTAACCCTATATATCAATGCTTATCCAGATCCCACCAAATACCCCATTTCCTTTATTTTTACACGCCCATAGGGACGTATTATGTCATTGCGTTGTTCATTCATCTTTCTTCTTAACTTACAGCCGATTGTGGCTAAGCTAATATTTTTCAAAATATAAGGTGTTCATCATCTGATAATGGCCCATAACTCTCTAGTTCATTTTCTTTTTCGAAGAAAAAACGAGACAATGGTGTTGCTTTTCCGGCGGCGGCGGCGAAGGCATCAACATTCAAGTTTTGCATTTAGGTCATTTTCTCACAAACTGTATGCTCTGGACCTTTCAAACTTTGCTTATAGTTTTATCTTGGGTGATTATCACAACGTGACAAAGCAAATGTGGAAGTGACCTTGACCCTCCAAGCAAAGGGCAGATAACTTAATAATTTTTTACCTTCAACTTTTGCGTTTAGGTAATTTTTCACAAACTGTATGCACTAGACCTTTCAAACTTTGCTTATAGTTGTATCCTGGGTGGTACATTGCAACGCGACAAAGCAAATGTGGATGTGACCTTGACCCTCCAAGCAAAGGGCAGATAACTTAATAATTTTTACATTCAACATTTGCGTTTAGGTCACTTTCTCACAAACTTTATGTATAAGACCTTTCAAAATTCGCTGATAGTTGTTTCTTGGGTCGTACATCACGACGTGTCAAAAAGCAAATGTGGATGTGACCTTCACCATCCAAACAAAGGGCAGATAACTGTAATTGTTACATTTACATCACTTTCTCATGAACTATGCACTAGATGGTTTAAAGCTAGTTTATAGCTTAATATTTGCAAGACAAAATAGGTATTTCATCTATGACCTTGACCTACTTTTTGGAACCAATGATTTCTTTTTAAAATATTTTTTTTTATAGAATGTCATTTTGTTTTTAAACAAATGCACTTAAATGTCATCTCAGCAAAAGGTAAACTCCATTGTTTTTAGTTATTAAAATGTTTACAAACTTTCATTTAAGCATCATTTATCTTTTATTTTTAAGTCCCTCACTCATTAGGCGAGACATGTGAATCCAGGGATTTCTTTTAACCTTGCCTTTTACAAGTGATTGTGGCGATAACTCAAAGTACTGGGTCTATAATGCTAGGCATTGTTCTTGTTCAAATTATGGGCATACAAAAATACACTGACTTGCCAGAAAAAAAGGGAGTGCTTGCGTACCGTATGTACCTTGTTAACTACACCATATAACAGCATTTCATTTATTAAATTACCTTCCACTTTCAAGAAAGGTGTATGCACTATAAATAGAAATCTAAATGATCCATTCTTAAAGGGACTGGAGGCGAACTGGAAGGGCTATATATAGGCATTGATCGCAATACCCATGGGAGGAAATCCTCCTTGCATAGTGTGCTAACTGGGAAGGTTGCTACCACCAGGCAATCTGGAATCTTTTCTTTGGTCAGACACTCGTACCCCCAATATAAATTGCAGTTCGGATTATTGTCTATCCGAGTGAAATCAGAGGCGATTTCTGTGCTTGAGCTATTAACACACGTGACACAATTATAGTGTTTTTATAACATACGTGTTACATAGAAAAAGTGTGTATACATAATATACGCATACAAACATTAGAAACTGTTAAGTTAAGAGACGGTTTACTTCACACGAAAACAATTATACATGGTTATATAATAACCATAATACACAGTCCATAATTATACAGGGTTAGAAGTAACCGTAATCAACTGTTGTTTAAGTGATACAAACGATCAAAAGTCATGATTTTGGACCAATTGTTCTGCACAACGGACCCCACCAAATAACAAAAGAAGTCAATACTGTAGATCACTTTAAAGGTGCAAAATCTATATTAAATTTTGATCAGTTTACCTGTTTTAAATAGTGTTTGAGTGAGTGCCAGTCCACAACATTTACCAGATGTTCAAATGTCCCCCAGTTACCACTGATAAGCCGGCATAGTATATTATATAGAGTGAGGAGTCTTGGAGTGGAGTGGAGTGAATAATTGGAGTGACCTTGGAGTCACATTTTGGAGTGACCTTGGAGTCAAATTTGGAGTGAATATTTTGGAGTCAATTGTTTAGTCTAAACCTGAAGTCTTAATTTCCCTTACAATTAATAACTTTTTAGAAACTAATTCATTTACATGGGTTACTTCATTTGCACATACCGTTATTTATTTATTAAATAATTCTTTAAAATATAGTGTCTATTAATCTACCCAATATCAACAACTGATTCCAAAACTGCACATCGAATTTTAACTTAGGCACTGTTACTACATGTTCTAAATGAAAAAATCCATGTTTGTGGAACAGTTAGGCTGAGAGAGCTCTAAGTTCCCATAACTTTAATGTTTTTTGTTTTCAGTCTCTGTGGTATGACTGACATATTGGAACCCTGTATACCCCTGACACTGGATGTCAGTGTCCTGACCTAAGATTAGTTGGTCCCTCGAGACTAGTTTATGTAAGGCCAAAGGGTCATTGCTTCAATACTGGGGTTAATGTTTGGGTATCCAAGTTCATTTATGTTGTTTTTAGATGGCCTGTCGCTCATATTAAGGTTAGCACATGTCTCATGGGACAATGCAGCTGTACTGGGTATGTTAGGAACTCACAGTGCACCTTGTGAGGGTCATTCAGAAATATTAAATTGATAATTATCCAAAATATTCACTCTAAATCTGTCACGAAGGTCACTCCAAAATGTGACTCCAAGGTCACTGCAATTATTCACTCCACTCCACTCCAAGACTCCACTCCAAGACTCCACACCAAGACTCCACACCAAGACTCCACTCTATATAATATACTATGCCTGATAAGCCAAGGGCATCTATCTGAAGGATGCTTATTTTGGGATAATGTATAGTGATGGTTTAGGAAAGCAGAGTGTATAATCTTTTAATAACTTGTCTTAAAGTTAAACTGTGATGCATTTGTATTTTTCGAAGAATGCGATATACAGCCTATAACAGGGATCACTTTGTCGCCCATCAGTCTGCCCGTCCGTCATGAAAACTTAACGTTGGCTATAACTTTCTCATTTCATGATATTTCTTCATCAAACTTTCAATATATACTCATTATGACAACATCGATATGACCATACTAAAATATAAAGGTCAAGGTCACACTTTTCTTTCTTCATGAAAACTTAACATTGGCTATAACTTTCTTATTTCTTAATATTTCTTCATCAAACTTTCAATATATACTCATCATGACAACATTGACATGGCCATAGTGACATATAAAGGTCAAGGTTACACTGATGGTCATCATATGGGTTAAATACTCATTTTTTTTCTTCACGAAAATTTACTGAGGCCAGTTTGTCATTAGGTAATTTATCTGTGTCCAAAAAACCTTGTTATGCTGACAAAGCACTGTCAGGTGACACACGTGTTTTGCGGAAGACCCATCTAATTTAACTTTGAATGGTTTATTTTTTGAGCCGCCAAGAGCCCGTGAACATGTTCAGATAGGACACACATGCATGATTACTGACGGTGAGATGGACAAGAAACTTCATAATGGAAGGGTCGCCTTTTTTTCTTCTTTTTTTGTAGAGATGATTTTTCTGTTTTGTATGTTTATTAATTTTAGCCAATAATATTGTCAATAGTTAGTATTTACTACATTAGACAACTAGTAATATCCAGTATAAATGACTAATTTTAGTATTTATTCAATATGGATGTTCAAAGGCTTTGTTTATGCACACGGATAGGCTTCTTGTTTCACTTACACTTCAAGCAACATGATTTTTTTCCGTAATTTGTTTTCTTATGTATATTATTATAATATATACCATAGACCAACATTCAATAACAAAGTGATATGCATTCAGTACATTCACTTACAAGTACATGTAGTGTTACAATCATAAAAACAGTGGCCTCCATATTCTGCTTATTGGCTTATTGGCAAATATATCCGCATCACAACCCTATTAAAACATCTGTTATATCGACTGTTACTGTACTGCACCTTTTAAATCGCACTAGTACTGCAAAGTAAACATGTAACAGTACTTTTAACTCTACTGATCGAAGGCCAATAGAGCTTATGTAATGAAAATGTATCCAGCATCCATTGATCCTTTCTGTCAGTCATCAAAGCTTTTTGTTTGTATCCACTCTAGCATCTGATAGTTTTAAACCAGCTTGGATCCAATGGGTCCGTTTGAATTGTTTGTTTGTTTGTATGGTACGTGTTTTACGTCATTTTCACATGTAACACTAAGGTTATATATGACAGTTGATTTTGTGTGGTGGAAGCAGACCACCACCCACTTTTCCTGGGTATAGAACTAGTACTGTAGACCTCCCGCCATTCATAAGAATCTTATCGATTTGAAAATGATTTACAGTTAATCAATGGGAACTCATGCATGTTTCAATTTGATAGGAGTTACTTCCTTCAGTAGAATTATTTTCTAAAATATCTTTTTGAGGATTTTATTTGTTGATTAGGTAAAAGATTGGTAAACCATTTCCAGCACAGTTTTTATTCTGTTAGTGTTTTAGCCCGTTAGTGTTTTAGCCCTTGCTTTAAGAACAAGTTATTTTCACTCTAAGCCCAATATAGCTTTATACCGGCCCTCTTTGGCTTCTTGTTACATTTTACATTCTGTATGATCAAGCATTGATGTCTCACGTTGATATTGGGGGTGATATGAAAATAGACATGCAATATTCTCAATATAACAAACATGACTTGACCACACAATAGTATGGCATCAGTCGCCCACATGCGTGTTCACTTTATTTCCAGTTTAGGTACAGTTATTTTCCTCATGCAGGTTCTTTCCTGTTGTTGGTTTGAGGCAAGCAAATTTTGGCATTAAAAATGTCAAATTTTGAAAAATTGCTTTACTCATTTATTTTTTTGTCATTTACTGGAATTTATTAAAAGTAGTAATTTTAAGTGGCAATTTAAAAGGCATTACTTTTTTTAAAATCATTTATATTAACATATTTTACAGCCGAAAAACTCTTTATCATAATTTTTCCATGCAAAAGCAGGGAGTAAGTATACAGGGAGGAGAAACGGATCGTTTTGCCGTTTTATGTTGTCGCACGTGTGTTTCACTACCGCATGAAAATGACTACGGCCGGTTGTTTCGCGCGTGTGTAAAAAACCCAGCAAATTCTTATAAATTATTACACTTACAAACTCAATAAAGGCGCGAAATGTAAACTTAAGTATTATTTATTCATATTGTGACTTCTGATACAGAGCGTGTATTTGTTTGCGTGTATTAAAGCACATTTTACCAGACGGTTCCGTGTAAAAAAGATGGCGCCACTCTGCGCCAAAAAAAATGGTGACAGTGTATAGCTATTGCAAACGAGATACGAGACTACGGGTTATTTAGGCATTAACAATAACAAAAAGTGAATAGTAGACATATTTATCTGTGTCAAGAATGTAATTTCATGGTGATGATTATAAGACAAAGCCTAAAAAGTGGTGTTGAAAATGTGCCTTTTGAGATATCAGCTGAAATTTTTAATTTTTCAAATTAAAAATGATGTGGAGCTATTGTAAACGAGATACGAAGTATGGGTTATATTAGGCATTAATAATAACAAAAAGTGAATAGTAGACATATTTATCTTTGTCAAGAAGGTAATTTCGTGATGTTGATTATAACAGAAAGAGTAAAAAAGAGGCTGTAAAAACTGCCTAATTTGAGATGTTTGCTGAAATTTTAACTTTTCAAATGTAACGCGCTTACGATTGATTTACCTGTATCGATAAAATAGTAAATGGCGGCATTATAGCGCGAAATCATAAATCGATAAACTAGAGCGTTTAAGAACCCGTTTCTCCTCCCTATATACGGCAAAAGGAAGGTAAATTTAAATTAAACTGGTTTTCTGTTTTATTGACATTTTCTACATTGATATTATGTAGGTGATAGCAATACCTTTGGGAATCAACTGTACATTTTAATAATCTCATTTAAGGTTTGCAATTCATAACTAATAATCTGAAGAATCAGTGATCAATAAAATAAAATACCTCCAGATTCAGGTAGGGGGTAAACTCCGTGTTTATCGTTGGTGCTCAACTGACAAGTCACTAATAATTTGTAGTGCTAATTATATTAAAAGCTTCTTTTTTTTTGTGTACATCTATGTATCTTCTTTTGGTGTTGTCTGATTTTAAAACACCAATATGGATACATTTAATTTAAATTATGGCTTAATATTTTGCTTTTTCATATAAAAACTGAGGATAAAGTCCGAGTAAACCCCTTTATTTGCACCTACTGAATATCTCAACATCTCAGAAATATGTAACTAATGACAGGATGTGAAAGTTATGAATACATTATTTTTCAAAATTACAAAACATATTCTGGCTTGATTAAACACTTCAGACAAATCAAGTCAGAACTAGGATAATAACTGTTTGTGATCTGTACAAAACCGTAACATATTGTAACTATTGTTTGGGGTGCTAAATGTTTCAGCCAAAGCCTTTTCTGCTGTAACTTGAGCAATTTAAATAATACACACATGAGCTATATATCATTAGAACTGGTATTTTTAGTGGTAAATAAAACTACCTTACTTTTGAAATTCGGTTAAGAAATAAATATTTTACAGCCAAAATGATTTTTTGATGGGGCTTTTCATGTAAATTCCTTGTTGGTTGGTGAACAGCAGAAAATTAAGAAATGTCAAATAACTTCAGTAGTCCTTCATATTTTGCTATAAAACTTTCAGGGTGTCTTAATTCATTAATATCCATCAATTTAAAACCCTTTTTGGATAAAAATTCTAAAAAAAATATTTTTCAAATTGTTCATGCAGCAGAATTTTGCATTGAAAATGACCCATCAAAAACAACTTTCGCACATGAATTTTTTATTTCTCAACCGATTTTGAAAAGTAAGTATTTTTATTTACCACTAAAAATGTCTGTTTCTCTGATATACTACTTATTTAGGTAGTAGATTAATTTTATCTTGAAAGTCCAAAAAACCTTTGGCTGAAACAAGCGCCCCAAACAATAAATGCTACGCACTGCTGTGGATAGTTTGATGGACTTGAAACCGGAGGTTCAAGACTTACTGCCACCAATGAGATTCGTCGATGTGTTCTTGGGCAAGACACTTTCCCTTAGCCTCATCAGTCGGTCGGGAATGTGAACTCTTTTAATAACCTTTACCATACATGTGATATATTTGAAGCCATAATCTGGAATTTTTTAAGGGAGGTTTGTCCAAAATCTGTGAGATTCTAAAAGCATAAGGTATAAGTGAGGTTTTATCAAATATTTCTGTACATTTAAGCTTTTTAAAGCATTTGGTGATAAAATAAACTAGGAAAACTTACTTGAAGAGCTTTTAAATTTGTTTTCATTTCACAATTTGTTCAGTGAGATGTCCAAATCTCACAGATATTCTACTTCTGAAGAGACACAATTCTGTGAGTTTTGGTCTCACAGAGTGAGATATTACATGTATGCTTTACTGTGTTGAGCCTTTAAACAACATTCGTGTACCTGATTATGTTTGTAGAGCCGGAACACTTGCCATACCAAGCACATGTGGAGTTTGCTGACCGTCGTGAAAAGGTCATATCCAGTAGGACGTACTTCTACGAGGGTGAAGAACAGTGTGACAAAAACATGAAGATATTCCTCGACTCTATAGATGGTGTCTCGGGTAAGGAAATCTTACATTAAAGGGACACACGGCAATCATGGAGTATTTATGAAGCACTGAATTTAGCAACTTTTTAGTATCATTTTCACATTAAACCTGCTTGCATATATTTAAATGAACAGTAATACATTTGGAGTTTTCAATATTTCATTTCTTTTCTAACATAGATTTTAAATATATTATTGATGCAATATTATCAATGGTTCCCGGGGGCCGTTTAGTCGAGGGGCAAAGAATAGGGCCACTGCAGATCCCTTTGGAAGGGTAGGCAGAGGGATAGAATCCCCCAAATTCATGTTCATTTTATCATTTTTTGTTCATGTTCATTAAAGGTCTTCATCATGATCCCTGCATTGTTTCAGGTGCCATCTCGCTCACATCAAAAGAGCAGTAGCAGAAAAACAACAAACGTGGCTCCAGCGTAAATGGAGTTTCTACGATAGAATTTGCAGCAACTCTGCAGTTCAGGGTGTGAAGGTTCTAGGCCCATTTTCCATATTTTATCTTGATGTACATGGAGGGCGCCTGTTAGGCGCCATATAACCTTTCATGTGTTGGTGCGCCTTAAAACCCAATTCAATTCAATAATTAGTAATATGCAAAGCAGTTTGTTTAAAACTAGTTTAAATTATTGATTTTCAAATATTCAAGTAAAAAAGAATGGGACACCACGCTTTTTAAAAAAAAAAAAAATCAAAATATTGCCAAGTTTCCGTTTAAGAGTATAATATGGAATTTAGTATATATTTTGTATTAAAGGGGTTGATGCACTATAAAGGTTTATTTTAAAGGGCTCTGAAAATCTTGATAAAAGCTGAAAGAATTATCAAAATGCCATAAAAAATAAAGGAGTTATGACCTATTGATAATTTGCAAAGAAACATATACGGCCATGTTTGAACGATGATCTCATCGCGCCTGTTTACCTTATATGACATATTGAGAAAATGTCTTTTAAAGCAAAGAAAAAACTGCAAATGAAAAATAAGTATACAAAGTATACATTTACATCAGTATATTTATATTTAATCAGTTTGCAGTGATTTTCTTTGCTTTAAAATATATTTTGTCACTATGCCATATATGGTAAAAAGGCGCGATGATGTCATCGTTCCAAGATGGCCACCTCCATTTATGTTCTTTTCAAACAGGTCAAAGCTCCTTTATTTTCCTGACATTTTGATAATTCTTTCAGCTTTTTTCAAGCTTTTCAGAGCCCTAGGTTTTAAATAAATCTTGTTTGAAAATAGTGCATCAACCCCAGTCACGGCTTCGGAACTCATTGTTCTGATGTGGTGAGGTTTCTTTGTTAGTATATAGTTTTCCGTTGTCTTTTTGGTGTTGATCAAATTTAAGATAAAACCTTGTTTTCCGTATTTTCTGAATAATTCTGTTCAAGTTCACTTAAGTTTGAAGCCAGTAATTCAAAGGGGACTTAATACAGCAGATCTGCTTCATGATAGCTGCTGGAGTTGTCTAAAACAGTCTAAAGCAACAAAGTGAACTTTTTATTGCAAAGTCTCCAGGTTCTTCGGTAGGCACCAAACAGCATTATTTTCAGGTTGGTATAAAATCAAGGTTGGCAACGATTGTCAGGTAAATCAACCCTTCCTTTGGGGCTGTTAGGGTCAGGTATGGCTGCAAGAATCTTGGCTCTTATGATGGATATGATCCTTTATAGAATATACAGGAATCAGGGTTGACCCCATAAATACAGGCTTCTGAAGATATCAAGCAATGCCTGTATAAACAAGCACCATACGTATTTCACCGACTAAGCCTTAAATACCACATGTGCCTGCATAAAACTCACCACAGAGAAGAATATCTCGTCGAGCTATGCAGTTTGTGTACAACTCCATGGTTCAGCAGACATATTTTTCTTGAATGTTTATTATTTGAAATATCGCGCTGTGTCGATCCGTATTTTGAAACTTAAACCCGCTCACAACTGACAAAAAATAACAACGTTAACCAGAAATTGTCAGGTGTGTGAGTAGGGCGGGGTTAAGTTTCCAAATATGAAAAAAGATGTCACAAGAGAATGAGAATATTTTGAGCGTAAACAATGAAAATGAAGATTAACAGCGGCCTTCAAACACGGACTATATCGGCATGTACTTCCTCTCTTTGATGAGTTTTCTGCATGCAGTTATGGTATTTAAGGTTTGTTCTTTTGAAATACGGTGGTTGTTTGCCTTCAGAAACCTCGCTGGAAAAGTTTGTATGGAAGTAGGTATTGGTCCTGATGATTCCTAAAAGTAGGAATCATGGCTCTACGGCAGGTACATACTACCAAAAGAGCCATGATTCTCACATCGAGGTCAGGTATAATCTCTCAAATAAAGACAGAAAAAAAGTCAGCAAACTCAACACCTTAAACTGGCACCAGTCCTTCTTTAAAGGGACTCGCGGCAATCTTGAAGTTTGTATAAAGCATTAAAGTCATCACCTTGATTTATCAATCAACCAGCTTCATTTTAACTTTATACCTGTTTGCATGTAGTTAATTCCCGGTAAACATTGGAGTTTTCAGTTTTATTTGTCATTCTACCAAACCTTTAAAGGTTATAATTTGTACAATGTAATAAACAGTAATATGTACGGTAAACACAATTTGTTTTGAACTTTTCTAATAATTAATATTAAAGCTAACGAGGCGCCGCAAGTTTTAAACACGTCAAGATTGCCACGTGTCCCTTTAATGCTTAATTCGATACGATATAGTAGAGAGTAATTTTCAGGTAAATTTTTGCAAATTACTATATACATGTGTGTAATTAATAGGACATATTATATATTCTGTGATGAATTATAGAAATTTCCCAGTTTGAGAAAATCTATAACATATCCCTTCCTCTACTGTGCTATCTCGCCTAGTGTGCAAGATAGCACAGTAGCCAAATGTTATGAACTAAACGATAGACGTCACGATATTACGTCACGAATTGACGTCATGATATTACTCCGCGCTGTCGCCAAAGGAGTGACAGAAGAAGGAATACTTGTGTCAAAAGATGATTGGAAAGAAATTCATCACAGAATATATATTATATAGTTTAATTAACATTTTTGTCGTGATACGGAAAATAATTCACTCGTGAGAAATATTCTTGCGATATAGAAACTCGTGTGAAAACGCACTCGTTTCTATATCGCAAGAATCTTTCTCACTCGGGAATTATTTCCCGTATCACTTCAACAATGTTAATTAAACTCTATATATTTATTATAACAATCACAGTCTGTATCAAGTCTAACAAGATCGATATGTTTTTGTTTACTTTAGATGCCACTGACAAGACTGGGTTTTGTGCTGTAAAACTGACCGCCCTTGGCAGACCACAGTTACTAGTAAGTCTGTTCGTAAATAATTTGATTGTTTCTTTCTTTAAATTTATTTATGAAATGTTTCCTTGTAACAATAAATTCATTATAGTAATTTATCATGCAGATATGCACTTTTCTGCCTAATAAAGGGGTGACCTATTAAATTTTGCTTTATTAGGCACTGAAAAAATAGAGCAAATCAATGCGGAATCCCTCGGCGTTTATTGTACATAACATTATCTGATGTCATGCACGTAACGTTGCCTGACGTCATAAAACAAACAAAAAAACAACAACCTGGCGGCGTCCTCGATAAGCGTAACATTCTGAGAAATAGGTAATAATAGTAATTCATACAGAAAATGTGGATAATCTACATGAAAAATAGAATATTATGTCAGAGCCTCGCCATTCTTCGTTTTCTAAGCCTAGCCTAATAAACTTGATAGTAAAAGGCACTGACATAATATTCTCTATATAAGGTGCAACACTTCTCATGCCCACTAGCCACTGCTGCGGCTTATTGTCCGGGATGCTTTCTCAGCCAAAGGAGTTTTGTACTTTTCAGGTAAAATTTAGCTAGTACCTAAAATCGACATCTCCTCTGAAACCCCTTGAAGGATTTTAATGAAACTTCATCACAATGTTACTTGGGAGGGCCCCTCTCAGACTGTGTTTTTCGCGACCGCCAGTCATCCAAGATGGCCGCCATGGCTAAAACTAGGTCAAATTTAAGGAAATTTCAAATGACATCTCCTCCGAAATCACTTATTCCATTCTACTGAAATATCATATACATGTTCCTTGGGTTGGCCTCTATCAAGTTTGTGTTTTTCGTTATTGTCGCATAATCAAAATGGCCGCCACGGCGACTCAAAGTTTACATAGAGTTATATAGGAAAAGGATAAAAATGACATCTTCTCTGAAACCGCCTGAAGGATTTTGATGAAACTTAATCACAATGATATTTAAGATAGTCCCTCTCAGATTTGTGTTTTTCGCGGCCGCCAGTCATCCAAGATGGCCGCCATGGCTAAAGCTAGGTCAAATTTAAGGAAATTTCAAACGACATCTCCGAAATCACTTATTCCATTCTTGTGAAATATCGTATACATGTTCCTTGGGTTAGCCTCTATCAAGTTTGTGTTTTTCGTTATCGTCAAATAATCAAAATGGCTGCCACGGCGACCCAAAGTTTACATAAGAGTTATATAGGAAAAGGTTAAAAATTACATCTTCTCTGAAACCGCCTGAAAGATTTTGATGAAACTTAAGCACAATGATATTTGGGATAGTCCCTCTCAGATTTGTGTTTTTTGCGGCCGCCAGTCATCCAAGATGGCCGCCATAGCTAAAACTAGGTCAAATTTAAGTAAATTTCAAACGACATCTCCGAAACCACTTATTCCATTCTTGTGAAATATCATATACATGTTCCTTGGGTTTTCCTCTATCAAGTTTATGTTTTTCGTTATCGTCAAATAATCAAAATGGCCGCCACGGCGACCCAAAATTTACATAGAGTTATATAGGAAAAGGTTTAAAATTACATCTTCTCTGAAACAGCCTGAAAGATTTTGATGAAACTTAAGCACAATAATATTTGAGATAGTCCCTCTCAGATTTATGTTTTTCGCCAGTCATCCAAGATGGCCGCCATGGCTAAAACTAGGTCAAATTTAAGTAAATTTCTAACGACATCTCCGAAACCATTGATTCCATTCTACTGAAATATCATATACATGTGCCTTGGGTTGGCCTCTGTTAAATTTGTGTTTTTCGTTATCGTCGAATAATCGTTGAAAGAAATCTTCGTCTTCATCCAGCTACAAATGTCAGATGTGCTTGTGTCGGCCAGGAGGTTCTTTGAGAACATGACGAGCGGAGAAGGAGATAATTTCTCTCGTGGGTTCCGAGAGGACGAGTTTTTGATGAAATTGAAGGAATTGGGTGTAAAGATCACCCCGGAGGATTCCAGCAGGTGGTTCTCCATGATAGATTTAAGTCAAGATGGGTAAGTGCATGATAGATTTAAGTCAAAATGGTTATAAGTGCATGCCAGATTTAAGTCAAAATGGGTAAGTGCATGCTAGATTTAAGTCAAGATGGGTAAGTGCATGCTAGATTTAAGTCAAGATGGGTAAGTGCATGCAAGATTTAAGTCAAGATGGGTAAATGCATGCTAGATTTAAGTCAAGATGGTTAAGTCAAGATGGGTAAGTGCATGCTAGATTTTAGTCAAGATAGGTAACTGCATGCTAGATTTAGTCAAGATAGGTAAGTGCATGCTAGATTTAAGTCTAGATGGGTAAGTGCATGCGAGATTTAAGTCAAGATGGGCAAGTACATGCTAGATTTAAGTCAAGATGGGTAAGTGCATGCTAGATTTAAGTCGAGATGGGTAAGTGCATGCTAGATTTAAGTCGAGATGGGCAAGTACATGCTAGATTTAAGTCAAGATGGGTAAGTACATGCTAGATTTAAGTCAAGATGGGTAAGTGCATGCTAGATTTAAGTCGAGATGGGCAAGTACATGCTAGATTTAAGTCAAGATGGGCAAGTACATGCTAGATTTAAGTCAAGATGGGTAAGTGCATGCTAGATTTAAGTCAAGATGGGTAAGTGCATGCTAGATTTAAGTCGAGATGGGTAAGTACATGCTAGATTTAAGTCGAGATGGGTAAGTGCATGCGAGATTTAAGTCGAGATGGGTAAGTACATGTGAGATTTACGGGCCTGATTGACTTAAACGTGTTTCAGGCGAAAGATAAGGATTTTTCATTAATAGAAAAAGTGATAATAAGAAATATTGTTGACAAATGGTGCAACGTCATAATGAGAATTTTAAACTACCTTATCGATTTCTTTAACCAGGTATTTTACACGTTATGGAAATGAGGCAATTCCGATTGCATGACAAGCTGAACAGAAATGACAGTGCGATAATTCGGCCTTCATTTGCTTATTTATTACGCTAGTGTTTTATGGCTTAATTACACTACCATACTGAAAGTTATGTGATAAAAGAGTGTAATATATATAGTATATTATAAAGAGTGTATTATAAAGTGTGTATTGTAAAGAGTGTATTATAAAGAGTGTATTATAAAGAATGTATTATATATAGTGTATTATAAAGAGTGTATTATAAAGAGTGTATTATAAAGAGTGTATTACATATAGTGTATTATAAAGTATGTATTATAAAGAATGTATTATATATAGTGTATTATAAAGAATGTATTATATAAAGAGTGTATTAGAAAGAGTGTATTATAAAGAGTGTATTATATATAGTGTATTATAAAGAGTGTATTATATATAGTGTATTATAAAGAGTGTATTATAAAGGGTGTATTATAAAGAGTGTATTATATATAGTGTATTATAAAGAGTGTATTATAAAGAGTGTATTATATATAGTGTATTATAAAGAGTGTATTATATATAGTGTATTATAAAGAGTGTATTATATATAGTGTATTATAAAGAGTGTATTATAAAGAGTGTATTAGGCCATCCTTAAAATATTGTTGGTTTGCAGTGCTCCGACCCAGAATTTTTGAGGTGGGTAGGTAGGTAGGTAGGTGAATTCTTTTTTTTTTTTTTTTTTTTTGTTGACTGAAAGACCAAGATGCTGACAGTTGAACATTTCTAAAATGGACTAAATGAATAAAAAATTGCCCATCTAAGAGAACATATTCTACTTCAGAAAACTTAGCAAGTCTTCTGTTCCCCATGCGTACATGTATATTATTATATATTTTTTATTTAATTTGGTACATATTTATAATATATATATACAAAAAAACATACCAAAACTCATTCTACAAATTGTTAACCTTGACATATATGTTTTGTTTATATGTATCAGAAAATATGTCTTAAGATATCTGAATAAATGGGTTATCAGAAGATAACTGAACAAAAAAAAAAAAAAAATAAATAAATAAATAAAAAAACAAAACAAAAAAAATCACCAAAAAAAAAGTTTGAGTCGCGGCCATTTGTATGAGTCGGTCGCGCACTGCAAACCAACAATTTTTTAAGGATGGCCTTATATATATTTTAATTGAATTCTGTAAAATGGTAGCATACTTGGTGTAATTCACCCTGAAGTATATAATTCATCCTGTGAATTAACATTTATCTTTCACTGAGATATTATTATGCCCCCACTTTCACAAAGTGAAGTCGGAGCTATATAGGAATCACGTCCGTAATGTCCCATCGCGTCATATCCCGTTGGGTCCCATAACACATTTTTGACCTGTCGCCTCTCGTCCCATTCTTATGTCCCCTCTACATCACCCATTGTTGATTGCATAATTTATTACAGAATTATGGCCCTTTGTTTGACTTATTCAGTGATAGTTCTAGTTGTCACTGACCTAGAGTACATGTAGTGATATATAATTCATATTCTCCTCATGTTTCAGACAGGTTGATATACTAGACTGGGACAATCTACTCGATGTGCACATGAGTCTGTCCAAATTGTTTGTGGTACCCGATCCTCAGGTGAGAATGTAACAACCAACTTTAAAAGGTTCTGTACTTAAGATACTTGTAATAAACAACTGAACATTTTAATTACCAAGCAGAAGCACTGAAACTAGAAGCATAGGGACATGGGTCTGGTTAACAGACTGCTTTAGCCGGTACACCAACCATGGCCAACATTTCAGTCAATTACAATGCAGTGTAATTCTTTTTTAGCAGTTGGATTTTCTTAGCTCATTTTTACTCATTCATTATTGAATTTATTAAACGAGTTGGCAAAACGATATAATGCGAGGCTCTTGCTGAGCATTATATCATTTTTGCTAACGAGTTTAATAAATTCAATAATGAATGAGTATGAATGTTAGATTCTATTATCACATAACTCACATATCGACTTTTATTGCATTTTGCCTGTCGCTTTAACACGCGAAACCGACATAAACTGTGGATTTTTTTTTACAGCACATACTAGGCTTATTTGCATACTTATATAACTAGTGGTGTATCGAAAATAGAGAATGGTGTTATTCCACTCCCACACCATAAGTTATGTGATAAAACAACTTATTTTGAATAGATTCCTTCTGTTAAAATATCTACGATAAGTTATCCAAACTAACAGCTTTATGTATTTTACAGACAGGAGAGCTGGTGCCATTATTGACAGGTCTGTCAGAAGACACTGAGAAAGAGATGAAGAACATGCTTCACAGGGTGGACACTATAGCACGGGTAAATATGTTACAGAATTGGGTCAATAGCATGGGTAAATGTGTTACAGAATTGGGTCAGTAGCACGGGTAAATGTGTTACAGAATTGGGTCAATAGCATGGGTAAATGTGTTACAGAATTGGGTCAATAGCAAGGGTAAATATGTAACAGAATTGGGTCAATAGTATGGGTAAATGTATTACAGAATTGGATCAATAGCACGGGTATATTTGTTACAGGATTGGATCAGTAGCATGGGTATATATGTTACAGAATTGGGTTAATAGGACTGGTAAATATGTTACAGAATTGGGTCAGTAGCACGGGTAAATGTGTTACAGAATTGGGTCAATAGCAAGGGTAAATATGTTACAGAATTGGTTCAGTAGTATGGGTAAATGTGTTACAGAATTGGATCAATAGCACGGGTAAATTTGTTACAGAATTAGATCAATAGCATGGGTATATATGTTACAGAATTGGGTTAATGACATGGGTAAATATGTTACAGTATTGGGTTAATAGGACAGGTAAATGTGTTACAGAATTGGGTCAGTAGCACGGGTAAATGTGTTACATAATTG